>JANHFF010000300.1:0-45208 GCA_024542945.1 allo-octoploid hybrid of Carassius auratus x Cyprinus carpio
CTACAAATGCATGTCACCCTTAAAGAATGTGAGCAAGAACAACGCGCAGATATATTGTTCGTTAGATTTTTAAAGCTGTATTTTGGTCGTGGCGCAATTATCATTAAAATAATAATTATATTTTAATTCATTAAATCATTATTATTATTATTATTATTCATAGTTGTCACACTTCCAAATAACACTGCTCTTATGACAGCGTATTGGTGTTTTTATTCATTGATAAATGACCGAGGAAATAAAGTGCACTCGAGGGGCAGAAGAGATCGATACATTAACTGCCCAAATATATCATTTTCTGTGCCAAAAAACGGATTATTAAAGCTGCGCGTAAACTCGCGTTTCATTTGTATATTTTCAGCGCGTGAAAAAAGTGTTTAGGTGTGTCTTTCATTAACATAGACTGCTGTTTGACATTCACTTAGACCCTTTGCATTTCTTGTTAATTAATTCTGCTGATGGCTGAAAGACAAATGAACGGCTGCGTTTGACAGGAGTCCGATAAAGAATTCAGCCACCAGCGCCTCTTAGTTTTAAGGTCACGGGTTGCTGAGTATATAATTCATTAATATAGACGTATATATTCAGATGGGAGTTGATGCTCGTCCTGTTGTTGCAACACAGATTTATAATAAATTGCCTGTTAATAACCCACTGCAAAAAAGAGAGATTTATAGAAGTGCCTCGAGTGTGTTTTACATCAATCTATTAATGATGTAAAAACGCTTTTTCTATTTATCCATTAACAAAACTCTTTTTGTGTGTCGTTTGATAGAGTGAACTCAGTCATATCGCACATTTCCAGCTCGGGTTTGGTCCTTTAAATACTTTCTGTCCTTGAGAGTGTTTCTGTGAAAACATGAGTGTAGCCAATTCACAATCATCTATAAACAGTATTAAATTCAGCACTGATCTAAATGCATTCGAATACTGGTTTGCATTAAGATAATTGTAGCTATTAATAAGACAGAATCAAGTTTTTACAGTCTTTACAGTGTATTCAAAGTCCCAGATTCAAAACTCTTTAATGCATTGTCTGTCTACTGAAAGATACACGCTTCATCAGCTGAACAATCGGTGTGTGGGTAAACAACAGTATCATCTAGTGAATGCAGAAATTAAATCTTCACTTTAGTCTGACTGAGCTCTATTGAATATTGAAATGTGTCGCTGTCATTCTGTCAAACGGGACAAAGGGGGCGCACTAGAGCCTCTCAAAATCATCCAAACTGTTTTATAATCACTTACATTATTATTATTTTACATAAAATGTATGAATGCTGTACTTGCATGCATCAGTCGCGTGTTTGGTAGTTTAGTTTGATTAAAGCAAAGATGTCTTGAGATATTTTTTTTATGAACAAATGTTCTGCCAGTAACAATAACAGAATGTTTGTTCAAGGTTATCTGGTCTTTAATGTGAGCACAAGAACATTATTTCATGTTTTCTGAAACATTTTAGTCTTTAGATGTTACTACGTACTCAAAACATTCAAACGTAACATTCTCTAACAAACATTCCCTTTTCTCTAACATTCACATAACCCAATAAATAAATAAATAAATAAATGTTATGAATTCTGGAAACACTTAAAACTTAATTGGAACATTAGCGACACATATTTTTGTTAGTGATTTTTCTGATGCACTAGACCTCCTGAGACGGTTAAAAGCCCACGCTGCACCACATCACCTCATTTCTGCTCCATCAGCTGCTGGCAGGAGCAGTGAAGACACGCAGACGGTCAGCGTGAAGCAGATCTGAAGATGCCATCATGCTCTCTCTCAATCCAGCTCAGTGACTGCTCGGCTCTCTTTGAGTCTTCAGAATCCCTGTAACACGTCCTGACAGAACTGAAGATCACAGTCATCAGAGTGTTAACCGTATGACCACACAATGACCAGTCAATGGAAGTCCACTCGTCTTCATGATGAAACACGGTGAATTATATTTCCAAAACCGCACCTGAACTCCCAAATCAGCTATTTATAAAACACAATTTTCTGTCATATTTGAATTCATCAACATCTTTGCAGTGATTTCTTCCTGTAGTTGAATTCTATTTCAGGATCTCTGTAAGGAAAAAAAGGTGAAGACTGAATATATATATATATCTGGAGTAAATAATAATGTTTCAGATGTTTACTGACACCAAAACGAGAGAAACTGAATGAATACACTCTTAAAAACAAAGCTCCTTCCTTGAAGAATGTTTAACATCAATGGAACCTGTACATTGCCAACAAAATTCTTTATAATGGAAAAAAAGGTATATATATATATATATATATATATAGGTTCCAAAAGGGTGTTTTCACAGTGACGCCATTGAAAAAACACTTTTAAAGAACCTTGCAGTGATCAGTTCTTAAAAGAACCATTTCTTCTTAGTGCAAAGAATATTTGAACAATCTTAAGAACCTTTTGATCAATGGAAAGATTAAATGGATGTTTACATTTCTTCATGAAACCACTGTTTGTCAGTATGTATGAGCAAGTAATATATAATGTATATATGATTTTTTACATTTAAAAACGTTTAACAGCAACTATATTTATATTAATTCATTTGAATATATTTTTACACATACCTTTAACCATTGAATTATTATTTTTTTTTGTCAGTCTGGTCTTGGTTTTGAAGCATCTTCCTCATTATATTCATAACTGATCTGAGACCTGCTAAAAATAACCTGTAAAATACCAACCAAACCTGCACGTCTGAGCGTCTTCACGGGGGTCTCCTGTAAAACACCAGCGCTGAATGAAACAACGGTAGACTCGAATCAGGTCCGGGCCGATGATTAGACCAGCCATCAGCTCAGAAGTCATTACGGCGAGCTCTCCCGGGTCAGGCCTTCTGAGATGAGCTTTGGTGCTTTACATGGCAGCTACCAGCGAGTGTAATGAAGCGTGCACTTGACCTGATTAAGGGACCCGCGGCCCTCGGATCGTGTGCTGTGAGGAGACACTGCAGAGCAAACCAGATTAGAACAGGATTTATATGGCACTAAATATAAATACAATGAAGGATTTCTAGGCCTACTAACCTACACTCTTACAAAGAACAGATCCAGTTTACACGGCGATGCTACAGAAGCAGCATTTTAGGTTCCACTGAACTGTTTCTGAAAAGAACCATTTTTTACACAATTAAAAATAAAGCTTAATTATTGGCAGAAAACATCCATGGAACCATTAAAGAGTCTTTATAGCGGAAAAATGTTCTGAAAAGTGGTTCTTTTAAGAAACTGTTCACTGAGAGGTTCTTTGGGGAACCAAAAATGGTTCTTCTATGGCATCACTGCAATGTGAAGAACGTTTTAATCATCAGAAGAACCTTTTTTGTCCATTATAAAGAATGTTGTTGGCAATGTACAGGTTCCATTGATGTTAAAGGTTCTTCAAGGAAGGAGCTTTGTTTTTAAGAGTGTATTCATTCAGTTTCTCTCGTTTTGGTGTCAGTAAACATCTGAAACATTATTATTTACTCCAGATGTTTTTAACAATCAAACCAAAATCACTTGGGCAGCTTATGTGAAAATGCAGTTTAAAGTGTTAGCTGTGCGTGGTACAGTAGTTGTCTGGTAGACTACAATCTAAGGTTTAGACCGACGATCCTGTTCCAGATCACCAGTGAAAACCGGGTTTTTCAACAGGACAGCCAACATCTGGCCTCACTTTAAAAACTTTTTTCCAAAAAATATCAATACAACACAGATTATTGGAGTGTTTTACGTGAAAACACTATTTTTCTACTTTCAAATTTAACAGTGAATTCAGTGCTTCACATGTCTTTCTTTGTGAAGTGTCCCAGTTTTGAGTCATAATGTCTCTATACCATTTTTCTCCGTTGTTCTGTACACTGATGAAGGGCATACTTTATGAATCGGCGTGTATTGTAGATTAATATGTGTGCATGTAGTAGCACGGGGTTTTAATAAACTCCTCAGACGGTGACGCGCGCGGGAGGCGGAGCGTCATACAGGAAGACGCGCGCGTCACGGAATCCACTGACTCTCTTCAGTCAAATCCGCGCTCGCATCATATCCAGAGATGTGCAGACATCGAATCTGGCGCGCCTTGGCTCTCCTCTATTTGCCGTTTTTGGGAAGCGCCATTGATTTTAAAACGCGGACGGGACCGCGAGTGACGGATAAGGTGAGACGCGCGTCCTGCAGCATTTTCTGCGAACCGACGCGGACGCGTCGCGTTCATCGCTGCAAAACGATCTTGCATCCACACATACATGAAGTAAACATGCGGCGTAGCGGTAGAGTGTTTTTGTCTTTTAAACGTTGACCGATCGTGCGCATGCGTGTCTGTATAATGCATCTGTAGTTCATTCCATCTCGCCTTGACGCGACGCGCGCGCTTCATATCTGGACTGCGTCACATACTGTATGAAGCTTTACAGAAACACACAGTAATGCAGCACTTTGAACGAATAAGCTGATTATGTTAGTTATAACTGTATAATACACTTTTTTAAAATAGTCTATTCACGTTTTGTTTTGCATATTTGCATATATATAATATTATAAATAACTAGATTTAAAAAAGTATTGTATTTTCAATACAAACTTTAGGTTGGCTTGAGAAAACCTAGCCTTAAAGTTTGAAGCAATTGTAAAAGCTTGAAGTTTGAACATTTAGATAAATTAGATAGAGGTTTATACCACGTTGCAAACATTATTTAATTAATTGATAACATGATTTAACGAGTTGTTGCATGTTTTTAACACGATTAACATGTTGTTAACAGGTTTTAGCATGATTAGCACATTGTTAGCATGATTAACATGTTTTAACATGATTAACATGTTTTAACATGATTAACATGTTGTTAACATGATTAAAATGATGTTAGCATGTTGCGAGCATATTTCTAGCATGATTAGCATGTTGTTAGCATGTTGCTAGAATGTTTCTAACAAGATTATCGTATTGTTAACATGATTAGCATGTTTCCAGCATGTCATTAAAATGGTTAAAACATGACTAGTATGCTGTTAGCATGTTTCTACATGATTAGTATTTAATGACTAGCATGTTGCTAGTTTGTTTCTAGCATGATTGACATGTTGCTAGCATGACTAGCACGTTGCTAACATGTTGTTAGCCTGTTGCTAGCATGTTTCTGACAGTTAGCATTTGTTAACATGTTTTTAGCATGGTTAGCATGTTGTTAGCATGATTACATGTAACCATGTTGTTAACATTTTTTAGCATGATTAGCATTTTGTTAGCATTTTTCTAACATGCTTAACATTTTGCTAGTATGTTTTTAACATGATTATCATGTTGTTAGCATAATTCATATATTGTTAACATGTTGCTAGCATGTTTCTAGCGCAATTAGCATGTTTCCAGCATGTCATTGGAATGGTTATAACATAACTAGCATGCTGCAAGCATGTTTCTACATTACTGTGATGTTACCATTTTGTAAACTTGATTAGCATATTGCTAGCTCGTTTTTAGCATGATTGGTTTGTTTCTAGCATGATTGGCATGTTGCTAACATAATTAGTATGTTGATAGCATGATTACCATGTCACTAGCATGTTGGTAGCCCATTGCTAGCATGTTTCTAACATAATTAACATTTTGTTAACATGTTTCTAGCATGAGTTAACACATTGCTAGCATGTTTTAATATTATTTAACATGTTTCTATCATGTTTTAACACGTTAGCATTATTTAGCAAACTGTTAACATGTTTAAACATGATTTAGCACACTGACAGCATGTTTTAGCATGATTTAACATATTGCTAGCATGTTTTAACATTATTTAACATGTTGCTATCAGTGTGCTAAATCATGTTTAAACATGTCCCAGACAGCAAGCAGTTTCGGCCCAGGACCGCCCCACATCTTGCCCGCATGAAATCAATGCGGGCCAGATGTGGGCCGGTTCTGGGCCGAAACTGCTTGCTGTCTGGGACATGTTTAAACATGATTTAGCACACTGATAGCATGTTTTAGTATGATTTAACACATTGTTAGCATGATTAGCATGTTGCTAGAATGAGTTAGTACATTGATAGCATGTCCTAATTTTGGCTCATCTGAACATTCCGTCAATGTAAGTCTATGGGATTTTTATGATTTTTAATCTTTATTTTTATGAAAAACGTCAGTCAGATCAGTTAGAAAAGAGCAAGCACACTAAGTGAAAGCACACTTTCTCAAGCCAACCTAATTAATATATTATTTAGTTATTTACTATTAGTATAGATATAAATAATAGCTATATTAGTGTAACACAGGCAAACAGAGTGCTGATCTGTGCTCTTGCGCTGTAAGTTGTGAAAGAGCTTGTTTGTGCCGCAGGTGTTTTTTGACATCACCGTCGGAGGACACGAGGTTGGCAGGATCGTGATCGGTCTGTTCGGAGAGGTCGCTCCGCTGACCGTGCAGAACTTCGTGGCTCTTGCCACAGGAGAGGTAAAACTCACCATACACACGACACACATCAGAAAACACAGGACTCCGCACAATAACTGACAGCAGGTCCTCTCTGCAGAAGGGTTACGGGTACAAAGGCAGCAAGTTCCACCGGGTTATCAAGGACTTCATGATCCAAGGAGGAGATTTCTCCGCTGGAGACGGAACGGGAGGTCAGGAGCAGAAAGAGAATGAGCTGATTTACTCATTTGACTTCCTTCCTTCTCTGGAACACAAGAAATGTTCATGTTACTCTGTTTGAAATGACAAATAAAACTGATGATTGACAGCGGGAAGGATTATTACACACACTCGGAATGAATCAGATTTAGAAGGTTCTGTTTATAACAGGGTCATTATAATTAACTAAAACTATGTACTAAATAAAATAAACATTAACTGACATAAATTAAAATATAAAATAACTTATTTATTATTTCAGCTAGTTACCATGCCAACATTTCTCATTTTCGTTTAGTTTAACTTTAAGTACTAAAAAAAATACAGACATATTTAATAAGAACTAACAAAAGACAGAAACACAAAATTTGGTAACACTTTATTTTAAGGTGTCCTTGTTACACATGTACTTACTATTATAATAACAATTAATTATGCATAATTACATGCAAGTAACCCTAAACCAAACCCTAACCATATAGTAAGTACATGTAGTTAATTAATATTACTCACTACTTATATGTAACAAGGACACTTAAAATAAAGTGTAACCCAAAACTTAGTACTAAAAAAACAAACTCAATAAACTATATATATATATATATATATATATATATATATATATATATATATTAGGGCTGTCAAATGATTAATCACGATTAATCACATCCAAAATAAAAGTTTTGTTTACATAATATATGTGTGTATACTGTGTATATTTATTATGTATATATAAATACACACACATGCATGTATATATTTAAGAAGAAAATGTTATGTTTATATATTAAATATATTTATATATAATATAAAATATAAGAATATAAATATATAAATGTATATACATGTAAATATTTTCTAAATATATAATTTATGTGTGTGTATTTATATATACATAATAAATATACCCTGTACACATACATATATTATGTAAACAAAACTTTTATTTTGGATGTGATTAATCGTGATTAATCATTTGACAGCCCTAATATATATATATATATATATATATATATATATATATATATATATATATATATATATATATATATATATATATATACGTACACACAGAAATTGCTAAAACCTAAACCTAACTTTAAAAAAAAATGTAATTACTTGAAGTACAAAAATAACTAAAACTAATAAATAAACATAAAAAAACTGTATAGACATTTAAAAAACTAATAAAAAACACAAAATCGCTAAAACGTAGAAAAAAAGATACAAAAAAAATCTAAACAGCAAATGTAAAAATAAAAACAAATTCAGAATATTAACAAAAACTACAATATCAATGATACTAAAATAACACTGGTTTACATGAACTGAAGCATTGGGTCAGTCAGTAAAACTGTTATTTTCACCTTGATGACACAAGAAAGCAGACTTGTATGAAGAACATTTTAGCAAATATTTAGTAAACATTAAGTCTCTTGCAGTGACCAGTTCGTAAGTCGCGAGACAGTATGGAGTTAGAATTGTGTCTTTATTACATGCGAGAAAATAAAAGATCTGAGAGAAAAAAAAAGTTTGAGAGAAAAAGTTATCACACTGATAGCAAAAAAGCATTTCATGAGAGAAAAAAGAATATTTGAGAGAAAAAGTTTTCATACCAATAGCAAAAAATAATAATATTTGAGACTAAAAAAAGTTTTGAGAGAAAGTATTTTCTCATAGAACATAAAAAAATATTAATTTTAAATTTTTACAATTATTTCTGAGAAAAAAAAATCTCTCTCAAAATACTTTGAAAAAAACTCTCAAATATATATTTTTTTGCTATCAGTGTGATAACTTTTTCTCTCAAACTTTTTTTTTCTCTCAGATCTTTTATTTTCTTGCATGTAATAAAGACACAATTCTAACTCCATAAGACAGTTCGTCCAGTATGTGTAAACATCCACCCCATTTCAATCAGTTAAATTTCTCTGAGACTCTGATGCTCAGTTCTTGTGTCCTTCAGGTAAAAGCATCTACGGAAGCACGTTTGCTGATGAGAGCTTCAGGCTCAAGCATCTGGGCGCTGGTTGGGTCAGCATGGCGAACGCCGGACCCGACACCAACGGCTCGCAGTTCTTCATCACTTTAGCCAGAGCGCCGTGGCTGGACGGAAAACACGTGGTCTTTGGCAAAGTCCTGGAGGGGATGGTATGAGAACAACACACATTACATCTGTTTCCTAACACACACAAACCTACAGTCAGATTTATTTCTGTAGCGCTTAATAGAGTACAGAATGTTTCAAAGCAGCTTCACCATACACCGAGACAATGGGAACATCTAAATCATGTTAATCAAGAAATAAATATTATTAAACATCACTGAACCTATTGCATTCGGGTCAAAGACGAGACGTCTCATTTGGGTGACCGCATTAAATTTACAAAAGTGATTTTATTTCAAATTAATAGTGCTGTCAAATCGATTAATCGCGATTAATCACATCCGAAATAAAAGTTTGTGTTTACATATTATATGTGTGTGTACTGTGTTTATTAATGTATATATAAATACACGTTTAATATAATAAAAATATTAATGTAATAATTAATTAATTAATGTTTAATGTAATAAATATAATAAAAATATTAATGTAATTATATATATTTATATTTATATATAATATAAATCATATATAATTATGAATATATATACATGTAAATATTTCTTACATTTACACATATATGTGTGCATCTATATATACATATAAAGTACACACACAAATATTATGTAAACACAAACTTTTATTTCGGATGCGATTAATCGCGATTAATCGATTTGACAGCACTAAAAATTAAATATTTAATACATATTAAAAGCCAGTCAAGTGTATGCTTTAAATAACTTTTGTGAAAATAAAATGTAAAAAATGTCATCCCCATTCAGCGTAACAGATATATTTATGTAAAAATGAAGCAACATACTTATTCTGACCTGTACTTATATAAACGAATAAGCGATCATACTAAATTTGACTATATATTAAGTGATTAAAAACGTGAGTAAAGCCGAGTGGTTTGCAGAAAAGACTGGAGCTGATCTGTGATCCAATGATTCTGGTTCTAAATATTCTTGACTAGATGAATTTTTACACTTAATGATATTTTAGAGGGCGACTTCAGTAAATCATGATGAAAATGTATGATAGTCATTATTTTTTACTCAATCAAACAGAACACATTCTAAATTTAAATATTTAAATTAAAAAATTTAAAGCTGCTCAAATTTCTGTTGATTTGATGCTTGAAAACCCCTTTTTGTCTTCCACCGATAAACATTGATTTATACCAACAAAGCTGATTTTTATGGGTTAAAGTAGGTAGAAATAGCTCTTTAAGTTAACAACCACTTATTACAATGTAATTAAACAGGAAATAAAAAACCTGTTAATTTTGCAAAGTTCTTCATTATGAAATGAATAGAATTTCAGCTGTAAAGCTGCTCTAAAAATGCAAAATTGCCAATATTTGACTCAGTTTGGTTTCAGTGTTGATTAAAATTTGAGTTCAGTATTTAGTAGTTAAAGCATTAGTCACTTAGAGAATAAAAATCTCCTGATAATTGACTCGTCCTCATGTCATCCGAGATGTCTTTCTGTCTTCAGTCGCAAAGAAATGAAGGTTTTTGAGGAAAGCATTCCAGGTTTTTTCGTATAATGGACTTCAATGTGGACAAAATCACAGTTTCAGTGCAGCTCCAAAGAGCTCTACAGGATCCCAGCCGATGAATAAGAGTCTTATCTAGAGAAACCATCACTCATTAAAAAAAAAAAAAAAAAAAAAACATTTATATAGTTTTTTTTTTTTTTTTGTAGGTGCACTGAAACTGTGATTTAGACCCCATTGAAGTCCATTATATGGAGAAAAAACCTGAAATGCTTTCCTCAAAAACCTTCATTTCTTTGCGACTGAAGATGACATGAGGGCGAGTAAATTATCAGGAGATTCTTATTATGGAAGTGAACTACTCCTTTAGTAGTTGATTGATTGAATATTGATTGTTTACTTTTATCTTTTTACAGCAGAATTGAATCTGTTTGCATCACTGAATGGCTGTGTTCTTGTCTAGAACTGTAAATCTGTATTGTATAAAGCGCTGTAGAAATACAGATCTGACACAAAGGTCTAAAGCAGCTGTGTTTCAGGCTGTGGTTCACACCATCGAGCTCCAGGACACTAACGATCGTAACCTGCCCTACACCGAGTGTGTGATCGTCAACAGCGGCAAGATCAAGCTCAAAGAGCCCTTCGTCGTGGAAGTGGAGGGATGGTGAACCGTTCTTCATCGTCTTCATCATATGACTGTGTGTTCTGTGACGGTTTCCTCCATCATATCCTCATTCGATTCTTCTCTTATTATGCAGGCACTTTAATACGGAGTCATATGTGTGTATCTTTATCATGCTGAAGGACGCTTTACTGCAGAAATCAATGACACGTGTTTATTACGATCCTCCGAGTGCCGTAAGACACACATACTTGAATTGTGTTTGAAATCTCGACATGTAGAAACACAAATAAGCACTTAGAATAATCCGTCTTTATTTATTGAGAAAAGATGTAAATACGGTTCATTTTGACTTTGTTTTGCATTCATATTCTTAGCAACCACTTAATAGGTTTTCACGACATACTGTTTCAGTGGATTTCAACAATTAATTGTATATATTTATTATCTGAAAGAAAGTTTCATAATCAAGCATATCATTTAAATTAGGTATGGCTTTACTAACACAAATCTGTTTCCAGCCTCTGTATTATGATGCATTTCAGAATGAAACAAAATATTCACTGAGCAACTGAAAGTGTTTAATTCACAACCATGAACTAAGAGCATAAATCGAGTGGGTTTGGATTTCATGTCGACTTTATAATCAATAATGCTGCTGTCTCTGAATAAAATACTCTTCTCCTGAATGTGTTTTCCGTCCGTTATTTCTGTGCAAAAACATCGAAACAGTAGGTGTGTTTTATAACCCGACTGTTCAGTCAGTCAATACATTAACTAACAATGAGCGATATATTTCTAACAGTATTTATTAATATATTTAATGTTAATAAAAAAACTGTTTATTGTTAGTTCATGTCCATTAAATGATACTGACAGATACAATTTTCAATTTTAATGATGTATTAGTAAATGTTGAAATTAACATTAAGAGTAATAAATGCCGGAGAAGTATTATTCATTGTTAACTAATGTAACTTAACTGTAAAGTCTTTCCATTAATCAGCATTACAGTAATGAGAATGAGGGTTTCTGCAGGTTTATGAAGATAAATTTAAGAACAATTAAGAAAATTCAAGGAATAAATTAAAGGGAACATGATAAATATGTTAATATGTTCTCTAAATGTAAATGTCTACACAATGTGCAACACCTAAAAAATGCTATTTTTATTTTTTAGTATTGAGAAACTATTATTTTTTGTTAATATTTTAAATTATTTTTTATTTTAATATTTTTTTTTTAGTTTTAGTTTAATTTTTTTTTGTTTTATCAGTTTTATTATTTTTATTTATTTGTTTTATTTTTTATTGAATATGGTGGGGTTTTTTTTATTTATTTATTTAATTTGGCAAGTGGGATAAATAAAGTAACTTTTATATTTTATTTCAAGCAAAAAAAAAAAAAAAGACCTAATATATTCTCATTGTATCTTGTTATAAGGATGTTTAGATATTTGTACTGGAAAATGCCAAAAATACTGAGTAAGAAATACATTTTTAGCAATAAATGCATCATTTAAGGCCTTGATTTATGAATTTAGGACTTTTTAAGAAACCCTGATTTGTTTAATCTTCTGTTTGGTTGTTTTAACTAGATCTAAAGAGTAATCAGACGTGGCTGTTTCAGTTAAACCCCGATGTTTTACTCTGACAGTGTGCGGTTAAATAAAGCACAAACTCACAGATCTTGAGGCGCAGACACTGACGTCTCCACTGTGACCTGTTTTAACATCTTCAGCCAACAAGTGCGGCTCTGAGGAGCTCTGGGAGGTATTTCAGCCGCTTTGGAAAATAGCAGCGAATCGATGGAGGAGCCGTTTGGAGCTGGAAGTGTGTCCGGCGCGGAGGTGAGCGGAGATGACAGGCTTCATTATCAGCAGAGCTGGAGTCCCTCAGGAGCGCTCCTGCTGCATGATGGGACAGTTTGCTGGAAAGGTCAAGAGCAGACAAATCAGCCGGGCAGAAAGCATCTTAAACTGTCCCTGATAGAGGCAGAGCTCAGAAACTCCTGTTTGCTCCGTTTCTATTAGATCAGCAAAAAAACACTGTTCATCAGATGATTATTAATTATCAGAAACGTCCTCCTCTAATGTTTTAAATGTGGCTTTTAATTGTCTGCTTTTATATAATATTGTCAGCGTTGCACATTGATCACAGAGCACTGAAGTCTCTCCGCTGACAAGCGCATCATTTCCAGATCTCCTCTCAGTTTCTGCCGTATTGACGTCCCTGTAATGACACGTCTAACCCTGTGTAACTCTGACAATTATTACCCAGAGTCCTGCAGGTCTTTACAATTAGAGCTGGAATCATCACGCTGACGTGTCTGACAGATCGGATCAGACGTCCGTGCAGTTATTCTGCTTCCATTAATTCACACTTAGTGACAGACTCACATTAACAAATACTCTCATTTTGATTCATGTTTCGGGACCCGACAAAAAAAGTATATTTTGCTCACCAAGGCTGGATTTATTTGATTAAAACACTGCAGAAAATCTGAAATATTATTATAATGTAAATCAGCTGTTTTCTATGTGAATCTCTGTTAAAGTGTAATTTATTTCTGTGATGTGCAGCTGTATTTTCAGCATCATTACTCCAGTCTTCAGTGTCACATGATCTTCAGAAATCATTCTAATATGATGATTTGCCGCTCAAGAAACATTTCTGATTATCATCAGTGTTGAAAACATTAATATTTTTGTGGAAACCGTCAGTGTCACATGATCTTTAGAAATGTTTAATCAAATAAATGCTGCCATGAGGAGCAGAAGAGACTTCTGAATAATAACTACACAAAAACAGAGAGTGCAGAAATAATCTAAACATTATTCACGGTGAACAAATCAAAGCTGCAGTGGAATAAAAAGCCCAAATTCAGCGAGCCCGAAGCAATCCGGTCTAAAAATGTGGCTGCAGCCGCAGAAATCAATAGAAGCATCTCTTTGCTCTGAGAAGACACCTGCTGGACAGCATTGATCCTCCCTTCAAGCCTCTCAGCGGCTTCCCGCTACGCGTCACCAATTGTCTGCCTTTTTCTCTTTTGCCCGCTAAAATATGGTCACAAATTTACAAAAGGGACTTGTTCTCCCCGACCCCGGTGAGGTACCATCACTCAGTGGAAAAACATTGTGAAAATATCAAAGGGAAGCGCGGTGCCACATAAACACAGTAATGATTTCCCCAGAGTTTCTGCCAAGAGCCGGTGTCACCCGAAAGCAGCGTAAATGGTGACATATCCTCACTCAGGATCCCGGGAAATCGAACCCTGACATTCTTTTTAGGGCCCGAGACTCTTCATCAGCCAATTACCGCGGTAAGCGGAGAGCGTGCTTCTCCCAGCGCAGACTTCGACTGCGTTCACTGCCAAAACAGCCTCGACAGTGGAGCTCGGGGCCCAAAGGAGCTATTTATACATGAACTCGAGCCGCTTCGGATCAAACACCCTCGACTTATGAACGGCCACGGATGAAGACAAAAGAAAAGAGAGCGAGCGGTGAATACGGTGGCCATCGGTCCAGTTTTTAGTCAGTCTGGTTCTTAGATATCATATCCACCTTGAACTAGACGCTCATTTGTCCTCCTTTTAAGATCATCACTATTTCACGCTTTATCCAATGGGATATAATTAATAAATAAATAGATTTATGGTAAGTTTAAATGCATAGTTCACCCAAAAATTAAATCCTGTCTTCATTTGCTCGTGTCGTTCCAAACCTGTTTGAGTTTCTTTCTTCTGCTGAACACAAAAGAAGATATTTTGAAGACTGTTGGCTGGTAGCCATTGACTTCCATTGTATTTTTATCACACTTTGGAAATCAGTGGGGACCATCAACTGTTTGGACATTCTTCAAAATATCTTCTTTTGTGTTCAGTAGAAGAGTATTAATATGAAGCAACATACATTTTAAACACAACATTGACAAATTTTGTCTGTTTTTACTACATTATAGCTACAAACTGAGTTACAGCAGAACGTTTGCTTCTCTAAACAACATTGCATTTTTAATGAATTGGTTAAGTCAGTGATTCAATGACTTACTTATTAAAGACAGTGACTTGTTGCTGCCTACTCTCATATATAATTATATACATGTGTATATACATATGTGTGTGTGTGTGTGTGTGTGTGTGTTTGTGCATGATGTCATTTTTAATTTGTATATTAAATATTTAGTGTTTTAAACATTAATCTTATAAAAATTATTTGTGATCCTGGACGACAAAACCAGTCATGAGTGTGCAAAAAAAATCTAAATATTGAGAAAATCATCTTTAAAGTTGTTCAAATGAAGTTCTTAGCAATGCATATTACTAATCAAAAATTTAGTTTTGTTATATTTACAGTAAGAAATTTTCAAAATATCATCATGGAACATGATCTTATCTTAATATCCTAATGATTTTTGACATAAAAGAGAAATGTATAATTGTGACCCATACAGTGTATTGTTGTCTATTGCTACAAATATACCTGTGCTACTGATGACTGCTTCTGTGCTGCAGGGACACGTTTATGCAGTTGTAAACAGTCTGTATAAATTAATCTCAAATACAGCTTCTGTGCCTCTTCTGCATTGCAACGATGGATTTTGTCTCATTGCATTTGACTGGCAACAGCCCTATAATGTCTTATTATTCTAATTGAATTTAATGAAAAAATATAAAGGTTGAAAATCGACTGAAATATGAAGTTCTGGAAATGTTTCTGTCACTGCATACAGCTTTGTGGTTGTTTTTCACATTGGCATCTTGCAAAGTCTTCTACTTTTTGGCATCACAGAAATGACCATCCTATGCTTGAAAGATGCTTCCAGTTGACAAAAAGCCCTTAAATACCCTGAAACGCTGTTGACAGAGTTTAGTCGTGCAGGATAGATGAAAGCAGTTAGGCCACTGATCAGGGCAATGTTTAATCATTAAGATAAAGTGTTCATGCCGTAGCCGTTGTGGTAAATTTATGCATAGCACCACATTCATCACGGCCTCAGAAGCCAGAAAAGAAAGTGTTGCTTAATAAATCAGGCGGACCGAGAATCACCTGAAGAAGCAGCTGTTTGAATATTCCCAGCAACACTAATCATGCTGTAAAATCACGCCGGTGGTCTGAGCGTCGCTCACAAGAGGATCTGCTCTGGCCACGAGCGTGGAGAAGTTTGGTGTGGGGCAAATGAAAACAGATTGCCGTGTCCAAGGATCTGATGCTCTCTAGAAGCCCTCGATACGGCAGTTTTACAGCCGGCCGCTCTGTATTTGTCTGGCTAATGTGAGCGCTCCTCTCTCGGATGTGTGGGAAAGGGCTCGTTCTCAGCTCCCTCTGAAACTAATTAGCGCTGAAGGCCGGGGCTCGGGGAGACGGTGACGCTGAGACGTGCGATTCGAGGAGGAGCAGTCACCCTTGAAACAATGGATGCCGAGATACGGCTAACCTTATTATCGCCGGATAACTGTATGATGATTTCCATTCAGTCACTCAGATGCATGAAAACACCTCTCATTCGGGTTAATAGCAGGACTAGACGATGCATCCCATCCGTTCACCTTGACCTCACTGACCATATCAAGTAAAACAGCCTGTTATTTGACCATCAAAGTGATCATTTAAACCATGTTGTTCCAAACCTCTGTGACTTTCTTGTGTGGAACACAAAAGATCCATTAATGCATATAATTAATAATATTTTTGCATCAAACAGCAATAATTGCTATGGGTTATTACACTGGTTTAACAGTCATTCATCCTTGTTTTTTAGCGAAAAGCATGATTTCATCATTTTACTGTATTTTGCATTGAACATTTGGAATCTTCTTACAACTGATTAGTTACAATGATGCCCACTCTGAAATAAAAAGAACAAACGTATAAATATACAGATATATCTCAAACATAGTTTTAACCCTACTGTGTCATATTTGATATGCACATTTCTAAAGCCTCTAAATGATCAACATAAAAACTTGATTGATAGTTTATAGTTTTTTAGCAAGTCAGAGCTCTTTTAGTGTAATTGTACAAACGTCCAGCTTCAGCTCGAATCTTGAGGTGATTTTTATCAACTGCAGTAATATCTCCAGATGAACTCTTACTGGACTGAAGCAGCTCAGCTTTACTTGATTCTCCATCAATCATGTTTTAGAGTCTCAAATCTGATCATCAGGATCTTTTGAGGAGCTTTACTTTCACTGTTCCTCAGTGGAGGAATGATCCTTTATATTCTCACTGTATCAGAGCCATAAAAGTCAATAAAGTTCAATAAACCGTTCCGTTAAAAAAAATATTAACTCTTACAGGGTTAGGCTAGTAAACAGTGATTTTATAACATGCATCAAATCATGCGACGAGCCGCCGCTGAAAACACGGCTGACGTTTATGAAGTGTTGTGATGGGACGGGTGTCTCTTTATTTCCAGGAAGGCTTTGGGACAGACTCGTGCCGGATCAATAGCAGCTGAATGCCATCTGCTTGGGGCAGCAGAACTCCAGCGCAGGCCCACACCATGCATCTTCTGCTATTGAAAGGTTATTTTTATGCGGGTAAACAATTCATCCTCCGGTCTCGGCGCGTTCTGCTCATTTACCCGCTCTCGGTCGATAGCGTATGCAAAGCAGACGGGAAAAAAAATTGAATCCTAGGAGTGAAGCTGATGCCCAGGTGACAACTAATCGATGAGCCTCTCTGCGAAACTGTGACGTGCGGTCAGAGTGTTTTATAGCCGCTCATGCAAATCAGAGTCCCAACAACACAATCCCAGAGCCGGCTTTCTGAACTCTTTAACCGCTGCGAGAGCCAGATAAGACAGAATCCACTTTTTAGCTTCAATTAATGACAGTGGGGCGCGTCTGGCTGCTGTTTTTGGACGGACGAGTTCGGGATGATGCGTGCTTGTGGGGCATCATCGGCTCGGATGCTGTTACGGCTCCGCGGGGGATTGTTCGGCTCTTATTAGATTTTCTGCGCTCCAGCTATTAGTGATAAATGTACTGCTGCATTCACTGTCAAGTTAATCAATGCTGCCAAAGTTTTGTTGACCTAACAGCAATCTATAAAGCAAAGGCGCTCCATTTTTTTTAGCTTGCCCGTAGCGTGACAACTCTGTCGGCCCCTCGGCGCTCTGATACTCCTTCAAAGGGGCCCCGCGCTTCACTTGAAGGGCTCTCGGCAAATTGAAATACTGTCTTTAAAAGCGGGGCAATTGCTGTGACGCCTCGCCTGTCAAAGAAATTGTTTAAAAACCAGAGTCGCTCAAACAGATCCAGTTTGATGGTTAAAACACTGGCAAATCGATAACTTCACAGATGATAGAACGTTGTCAAGTGTAAAAAAAAAAAGCCCCATTTTCTTTGACAACAAAGCCCTTGTTTTCGGTAAAAAGACGAGCGCTGGGAGATCGAAGGCCTGTGAGATGAAATAAGAGCCGGAGCTCAAATATATGGTTCTGTCAGCAGCCGTCCGCTGAAACAAACGACCACCGCACACTTTCAAACGCAATTATGGCCTTATGAAATATGAATTTACATTGATTTTCCCCAGCGTTTCCTATGCTCATTCAGGTCTGTGCATGAAATACTCGCAGTATAAATTATGAAAGCGAGCTGACGTCATGTGCACGTTGTGTTTGGTGTTATTATGATTATGATTGTATCCCTTGCAGATGGACAGAAATATAATTGCATGTAACTCGGGTCCCCAGCTGCATGAGTTTGTCCCTAACAGGACCACAATTACTGCTGAGAGGGAGACGGAGGGCCGTAACCCGGCTGGAGAATACTGATTAACCTTTTTCAGGCCGTTGACAAATGAATCGCATCAAGCGTGTGCGACAGCATTTATCACTGCCCGTCCACACTTAGAGTCGCCGGGAAATAACAGGCTTGTGCTAATAAAAGCAAGCTGTGTGCCAAAGTGCATTATGTCAGCGGCCCAATCGCCCGACATCCGTCTTCTTTGATCCGACACAGAAAACCAGAAGTCGCTTTCAGAGCCTGGATGTGAAAAAGACACAATGCATCAATAACACCAGCTATTATTATTTAATAAACTAACATAATATAGAAGAAAACTAAGTTTTAAAATGATTAATGCATTTAACGTGCCACCTCGTCCAGACCTGTCCGTCATCAGTGTCTGATGAACATGAAGAGTCTGTTAGAAT
The DNA here is from genome assembly GCA_024542945.1 of allo-octoploid hybrid of Carassius auratus x Cyprinus carpio. Classification (NCBI taxonomy): domain Eukaryota; kingdom Metazoa; phylum Chordata; class Actinopteri; order Cypriniformes; species allo-octoploid hybrid of Carassius auratus x Cyprinus carpio. The sequence goes on from JANHFF010000300.1 coordinate 19,024, forward strand.
GCTGTGATATGAGCTTAAAATTCAAGATATGAGCGCAGAATATAAATCCCCCTTATATTTATATCATATGATATAGTTTAGCAATATCACACCAGCAAGAGAGCTGATTCTCCCCAATATCTGCTCCACTGCAAATGTGATTTATACAATAGTCCAGTAAACAAGAAGTTCATATTGTGTTATATTTTAGATTTTTTCAAAATTGCCTGTTTTGCTCAATTATACAAACTAAAATCAGTTCAAATCAAAGCCACAGCAGAACACAGTCAAAACACAGTGGTGATTTGTTACTAAATGAATCCAATGAATAAAATGAGTCAATCAGTGAATCATTCATAATGACAGTCACTTGCTTAGTTTCTGAATGAATCAGCAGTTTGAACGAATCAACCTAATGATTCAGTGACTCATTCATAATGACAGTCACTGGCTTCGTTTCTGAATGAATCAGCCGTTTGAACAAATCAACTCAATGATTCAGTGACTCATTCATAATGACAGTCACTGGCTTCGTTTCTGAATGAATCAGCCGTTTGAACAAATCAACTCAATGATTCAGTGACTCATTCATAATGACAGTCACTTGCTTCGTTTCTGAATGAATCAGCCGTTTGAACAAATCAACTCAATGATTCAGTGACTCATTCATAATGACAGTCACTGGCTTCGTTTCTGAATGAATCAGCAGTTTGAACAAATCAACTCAATGATTCAGTGACTCATTCATAATGACAGTCACTGGCTTCGTTTCTGAATGAATCAGCAGTTTGAACGAATCAACTCAATGATTCAGTGACTCATTCATAATGACAGTCACTTGCTTCGTTTCTGAATGAATCAGCCGTTTGAATGAATCGGTTGAATGAATGACTGAATGAATCACTCATTAAGACAGTGACTTGCTGCTACCACCTGATGCTTTTAGTTTCATATTTAGAGTATAATTTCATTTTATTTAAAATCATTTCTTATTTTAATAAACATTATTTATGCAATGCCGAATCAAAATTTTTCTTTTTGTGTGTTTATTCAATGCTTTTCTCATCTAACCCAATAATGACTTTAAATGATCTTTTGGGGGTAATTTCTCAGCCAAAATTGATGTGCGATTAATTTGCGATTAACTGTATTAATTAATAAGCACATCATGTAATTAACTAGATGAAAAACTGCAATGAAAAAACAAGTGTAAACATCTGAAAGGAGCTTCATTTCTTTAATTCTTCAGACGCTGCTCCAGTGATGAATGGGATGTCTGTGAATCGTTTCAGCAGAGTCTTTCTGCACAAAAGGTCACTTATGTGACACGTTACAGTGCAATTTGCATCTCCGCATGCATTTATTGACCTCTGCGTTGAACGTTTGCCATTAATCCCTTTCTGGGCGTGATGTGTTCACTCAGCAAACACTGCGACGCTCAATTAACACAGATCTCTAATTGCACCTCTATTATTGCGTTATTATGCATCTGATGAAGAATGCATCTGATCATGCTTCCATAATGAGGAAATAAAAGGAAACAGTCGTACAAATGATGATACAACTCGTGCCCAACGGTGCTTCGACGCTCATCAATTTTCCTTCATTCCCGTATTTCTGCCTCTCCGAATGTAATGGCTAACGAGAACAAAAGCCTCCCGCACTCGTGTCCACACACATTTTGGGGAAATAAGCCCAATCGTGTGCGAGGGAGAATTATTTTTCTTTATTAAGCGACCTGTGTCCCCGGAGATACAAAAGAAAGCAAACAATTAATCTTTTCCTATTGGTTGGGTGCAGACGGGCTCGGGCCGGGATGAAGGCGCTCCGTACCTGTGGCAGCGAGGGGTAATTAGGCCCGGCCTGGGGAATAAATGGATTCCAGCTTCAAGTGTGCTGAGCTTTCAGGCCGTGACAGCGCTCTCGCCCCCCTCCCCGAACAACATCTCCACTGGAACCATCACCGATGACCAAAAACAGCAGAATAATTAACAAGATCCAATGTATTAATTGCTGCGAGCCATTAAAAATGACCAGAGAAGGTGCATTAATTGCTGTTCCTAACAAAGTGTTTAATCAAATTAAGGGCTGAGCGTTCTGTGCACAGTTGGCTAAGCTTCTGCCAGCCTGGAAAAAACATCCAACAATATCAATAACGCTCAGAGCGGAGAGAATAAGATCAGTTTAACTGCGCTCACAGCAGCGTTCAGTGCGTTTAACACTCGTGTTTGTGAACGAAATGAATCCGTAAGAATCTCAAACAGGAGCGGGTTTATGTCCGGCTACTATGTGTGTCAGCGTCAGCTGATATTTATTAATTAATGATCTTTTTTTAAACTATTTATTTAGGATTGAATGCCATATCAGCAGCAATGGCTATACTCATGGCAAAATCAACAGTGTTTAAAATTTAACAAAACAATTATGATTATAATATTATTTCAATACATTGTTTACAATACTTTAACCATTTTGTTTAAAAAAAATCAACATACAAAAATATGCATATATATTTAAAATAACAATAGCAATAATAACAATTATACTGAATCTTTCCATTTCATTTTTGATTAAAAAAAAATTAAAAAATGATTCCAGGAAAAACTTTTTTCTATTATGCTAGTATTAAATACATATCGACTGATGTTGGATAATTAATTGCATGTGCTCATTTCTCTTGTTTTTGCATTTTGATTACATTTACTTACTTAAAGCTAAAAACACTAATAATTCAGTAACACTGATAAAATTAATATTGAGCAAATCTCAAAATATCAGTTTTCCATACTGTACGTTATAATTTAGTGTTTTAGTTGTAAGTTATTCATACAAAATATTACATAATTTTAATACATGAAAAGCATGCAAATAATTACTGTTTCTGGTCAGAATCAGTTTATATCATGCTTTTATTTGTATTGTGCATTTGAATGCATTTCTTGTTTGTGATCTTCCTGTAAAAGCACTTTGAGATGCAACTTTTAAAGTCACTATAGAGCTATGTAAAGTTGTATTATGATTATTGTTATGTTATTATGTTCCTCTCTCTCTCTCCTCACGCTTTGAGTCTCTCCTCAAACTCTACTGTCAAATTAGAGGCAAAAATGCAAAATTATACAGTAGCTGCGCATGGATTACATATCATCCGTAGGTAAACAGAGTTGATTTTTTTAAACAAATAGTATTCAATGTTAAAAAGAAAAAGTCAGAGCACAGCTGTGTGCATTTACGCATAATATAATAATTCACAATCATTTACATGACCTTTGAGGTGTGCTGTAAATGCATCTGAACTATTATGCCATTTCATAAATGACAATTTTCATAATCTGTCCTATATTATGGCTTTTTATTATTATTATTATTATTCTTTTTCTGTTTTCTTCTTTTTCAGATTAATACATTTCTACACAAAATTTTACTCTAATCAAAATACAAACAGCTATTAATTTACAGATAATCAGTCATTTATTGGCCATCACATAAAAGGTTTCTCAGTCACACAGAGAAGCTCAGCTGACACATGATTCTCACACACGTGTGGGGATGTCTGCTGTATGTTTATGTAGATGACCGCTCCAAACCTCTTCAAACATCTCAGCGCCGGCTCCGCTGACAGATAACAGAGCGCTTCCCGCTGTCCTACATTCCTGGGTCGTTCCCTTAAAAACCTGTGGACTCAGGAGAGAGGAAGAGGAGAGCGGCGAGCAGTGATGGATTCCAGTTATTAGCAGATCAAAAAGATGGATGGCGTGCTGCTCCACCCAATCAACATCATCATCGAGATCTAGTTAAAGATAGCGCTTGTGCTAATCAACTTATTTAAGCTGCTGATAATATCAGAGGCAGAATAATCTGCTGTTCTGTGCCACGTCCCGGCGCTGATCGATAAAATCACTTGAGCCAGAGCAAAGCCAGGTAAGTAGAGACTCGCCCGGTCATTAATATTATTTAACACTCTTCAGAGTGAACTTAATGAAGAAGAAAAACTAGAGGAAGGCTCACCTCAGTCTCGACATACAGCTGATGTTATTCACTGTAAAACAAACAAACACAAACACCACCATCACATCTGTGGGAAAAAATAATTGATCAATAATCTGGAAAAAAATCATGTGAAAAAGTAGAACATTATTTGAAAATAAAGAAAAATGAACCATTTTATGGCATTATGAACACTTCATCGAATGATTCCATTAATAGCTGTGTTTATGTTTTGATTAGAGTAAAACTTTGTGTAAACAAGTAATTAATATTTAAAGTTCTGGGAAAAAAAATCTAAAACAGTTAAAAACAAAATAAGAAAAGAAAGAGAATTGGAATATGTAATAAACTGATGGTTTGAACAAGTAATGTTTTGGCATTGTGAACACATCAGTTCTTCATTAAATTATTAAATTAATAGCTGTTTGTTTTTTGATGAGAGTAAAACTTTATGCAAAAAAAAAAAATTATTAATAAATGAATAATCTGAAAAAAAGTAAAACAAAAAAAATTGGAAAACAAAAAATAATGAATTCACCCTAAAAAAAAATTAATATCTGATAAACTGATAATTTGAACAAGAACACATCAGTTCTTCATTAAATGGTTAAATTAATAGCCCTGATTATATTTTGATTAGTGTAAAACAGTGTGTAAAAAAGTAGCTAATTAATTAATTCTCTAAAAAATAAAGTAGAAAACAAAATACAATGTGGATTTTTTTTTATATAGAAAAAATAGATGAATACATGAATCAATTAATAATCATAAATTGTAAATAAATAATGAGAAAAATGACTCCAGAGAAACACACATCTGTTCCATTCAACACTGTTTTCAGACTTCTGTAGACGGCTGCCCAACTGCGAGTGAAATATTATATAATAACTATATATAATATAACTAATTATATATAATAATTATTGAGCCTTTAACCTGAGACAGACTGCACAGAAATATCATAGAGTATGTGCAACACTTCACAGGAGGAATTTATAAAAGCTTAAGTGTGTTTTCAGTGGAGCACTTCCTGCACTCGCAGGCTCTGGACAGGAAGCGTTAAGAACAGCTGTAGCTGAATGAAGACAAACTGAAGACGAGCTGAAGCTGCTTACAAGATAAACACAGCGAGGGCGACCCTTCTGCCGTGATGAACGAGCCCTCACGTCTCACGTGCTCCTCGTTATGTATTTACACTCTCAGTGTTTGCATTTACAAAACCACATGCTCTTTTATACTGACTGGATAAAGGCAAAGGAAGTAAAAAATACTGCAGTTCTGACATCTGACCCCAAGCTACAGCACATACAGAACATCGCTCACTAGCTACTGCCTGCTGTTAAAGCATTAAACAGCCCAAAAGAATCAAATGATGCATGATGTTGTGAATCGGATTAAAGTTGCATGTAACTGGTAAAGCATAAAACACTTGTAGCACAGTGATTGATTGACAGGCGAGTAGGCGGTCCTTCACTGCTGCGTGAACACATGAAAATTAAAATGTTTTGTATGGAAGCTTGTTTCCACCAAGGGATAAAAAACAAACTGACCCTTTGCAAAAAACAACTGGCCCTTCACAAAGACCAAGCCCCAACTTAGTTACTGTTGCTATGTCCACCAATCCACAGCGCTCTCTCGCCACACATCATGTTCTTACACAGTGAAAAATACATCGCGGAGCAAAGAGGAAACTGACAACACCGACAGACGAGACAGAGCAGGTTACGTTTGTTATGAAACAAAGTCTCAGCTTTCAAACTTTGTCATTTTGTAAAAAATTCAGACAATAAATATAGTTTTGTGGCTCTTTATTGTGTCGTGATAGATAGCGCCTCAGTTCAAGCGGCACGTGAACCGATCATCTCTTCCTCTTTACTAGTTAAAGCATGAAATAAACATGAATGAGCATCAGAAGGGATCTCATTTCAACCGCGGAGAGACATCAATACACACCATTTTTCAAGTTCAAGTCCACCGAAGCTAATCTATTCTTCTGTCTGGATTGTTTGTCGGACAAAATATCAGATTCAGCGTCATGATTGGTCAGATCGCCTGTCAATCAAACTCCCAGCAAAGGGTCAATCAAATGATTAAAGGTCAGAATTGTGTGATGAAAAGTTGCAATTACATTTTTTATTTATTTATTTAAAGAGAATTGCGAGATATAAATTCAGAATTTCTCAAAATTGTGAGTTTTACAATTCTGAGTTTACCTCTTGCATTTCTTTTTTCCTCACAATTCTGGGAAAGAAGACAGACATGAGAAAAGGCAGCAGATGCACCGCAAACTCAGGTTTTCACTGAGGAGCTGAGCCGGTGACCTGGCGATGGCACAGCAGCTGTGGCGACGGGACGTGACGTCTCTGTTCCCTCCCTCAAGGAAAGAGGGTTATAATATTTAACCGAGACGTCCCCTTTCCATTGGTCACTTTCGACATCACGTCGGTGACCGAGGAATTGGGAATCCCTACCAAAGCGCCATGTATGCTGCCCCTTCCAGTGTCCTATGCGAGCCGCCTGCGCCCCTTTTTGGTGAAGGCCAGGGCTCGCAACAAGAAGACCATTCACTGTTGTCGTAGCACTACCCACTCAGTGAGATTGGATAACACTGGGAAAATGTACCCGTTCCACTTGGAACAGGAACGTTGCGGATGCCCCATCCTTACGGAAGGAGGTCTAGGAAGCACTTACACATATGAACAACCGTTTAGGTGCATATGGAAGATTAGATTTGATTGCAACCCTCTTGGAAATGGCAGAAGTCTGCCGTGGAAACACAGGCTCTGAGGCTATACCGTGGACTTTACACATATGGGCTCCACTTAGGTCTCTACATATGGAACACCATCGACTGAGGGCCTGGTGCCGGACATTCTGCCACATCTGGCTGTTGAGGGGATGGAGGAGCTTAACAGCAAGCCGACAATTTAGCAAGCCGACAATAAAACGAGGCCTCTCTGTGCTTCTACCTGTTTGAGGTGAGAACACAGGAGGATACCGGCTCCGCACGAGGGCTATAGAACCTTGCGTACATGTTGGGGGTCGCCTAGCCCGCAGCTCTACAAATGTTTGTCAGCTAGGCACCACAAGCCAGCACCCAGGAGGATGCAACACTTCTAGTAATGTGAGCTCGCAACCTGAATGGACAGGGCACACCCTGTGCTTGATAAGTCAGGGTGATGGCATCCACTATCCAGTAGGCCATCCTCTGCTTGGAGACAGCATTCCCCTCCTGCCGGCCTCTATAACAAACAAAGAGCTGTTCTGAGGTCCTGAAGCTTTGTATTTGGTCTACGTACGATCTTAAAGCATGGACGGGAAAGCAAAGCAAGGACTGGGTCTGCCTCCTCCGGGGACAGCACTTGCAGGCTCACCACCTAATCCCTGAAGGGAGTAGTAGGAGCCTTAGGCACATTAGGCAAACTCTAGGCACGATTTGTCTGCTTTCCACTTCAAGGCGTAAGTGTGTCTCATAGACGGTGCTCTCGCCGAAGTGATGGTAGCCACTACCTTCAGCAATTCTCTTGGGGTAGGTCACCTAGAACCTCCGCGTCCCGTACAGGGACCAGACATGAAGTTTCTAGAGGTCTGGACACGGGTGCCACAGGGTGCCCTGTCTCTGAGTCAGTAGATCCTTCCTCAGAGGAATCTGCTAAGGAGGGGCTGTCACCATCCATCGAGGATTGTGAGGGAGGAGGAACTACCAGGCCAGTTTCTGGCAGTAAAAGGAGCCATCCATGATGGAAGAATGCCACCGGAGTGGGGCGCTGAAAACCAGCACAGGCCACCCTGAGAAACCAGTCAACTAACCTTGAGGGCTGGGGATGCAGTATGCAGTGTATCTGCTGCCTATTTATACTCGCGCTGCGATCAGTGGAAGCTGGATGCAATCATTGCATGCCAATGTGCATTGGCTCGTTTAGTTTACACTCAAAGTAGATTGGTCTCTCTAGCGAGATTCCCAATTCCTGAAAGGGAAGTGTCATTTTTGTTAAGTTTGAGTACTAAAGTGACTAAAACTAAAATAAAATAAATGGATAACTTAAAACTATAAAGGCATTTTTTAGAAAAAGCAATAAAAATGACAACAAAATTATTAAAATTAACTAAAATTAACGTTAAAACAGGAAATATTGAAATTTAAAAAAAATCTAAATATTAATAAAAACTAAAATCGTGTATCAGTGACACTAAAATAACACTGGCATAAACTCTTTGACTCGGTGGATTTGCACAAGAACGCACCTCTCACATGTTCTCCAGAAAATATAAAAATAGTGTCTGAATGCTGTAATTGTGTGTTCTTTGGGGTGCAACAGCGAAAGCAATGACAGAGCTTCACATCCAGCCGGCGTCCATCCGTCCGTGACGCTGACTGTCCCACAGCGAGACTGAGGTCAACATCAGGTGCACCAGCCGCCCTAATTACAACCAAAACACATGCGGTGGGGGCGTCCCGGGGTTGAGAGGTCAGAGGTCGTGTGGTGGGGGTGGGGACCACTGCATCTGAAACAGCATTCAGTTTCTCTTTAACCCACTCAATACATATGAACACATAGCACACTGATGATGAGTCAAACACTCTTCCTCATAATCCGTGACACGTGGAATTAAACAGATGCGATTATTCGTTTGAGATTCCCGCTCACTCCCCCCGGACTTGTTCTTAAAACAGAAACAGGTCTTCCTCTGGTTCAACAACTTTACCTGTTTACGGCTCCTGTAAAACAGAGCTGCTAAATTACTCATCGGCCCTCTGGAGGCAGACGAGTCCAAACAAAGCAGAGTTTTTCGTCCGGAGTCTAAAAATAAGCCGATTCTAAAGGTTTCCTGCAGCTCGCAGCCCCGCGGCCCTTAACCTTTCCCAAAGTTGTAGATGAAATGTCAGCTGGAGACCCTCAGGTATAAGTTAGCCGGCTAACCAGACAGCAGCACCATATGAATCACTGTCATTCTAAATGTAGAATCAGCAATTCTAGAGCCGTCCTATCTGGAAACGTAACGGCGCTCCAGGAGCTCTGCTATTGATTTTTCTCCCAAACAAAGAGACTTTTGCGAATACATGATACATCATAATCATGTAATTTGTACCTTTGCGTCAAGCAGGGAAACGCAACATAGACGTGGATCTGTACGGAAACATGAGCGACTGCTTTGGGTTGGGTTTTACTGACAGGAACTGAACAAACATCAGAAGTTTAGGAGCTTCAGCATACAAGACAAACCTCATCACAGTTCTCTCTCGAAAATGAGATTGTGATGGCTTAAATATGTGTGTATGATGACTGTAAACATGTTTTAGGCACATAATTTCACTTGAAACAATATTTCATGTTCATTTACTTAAAACAAGACACTAAATAAAATCTTTAGCCTATTTTTTTTACTATAATTACTATTTAGCTGAACTTTTTTCAGGTATAGCCATACAATTAATTAATTACAGTGCATTACAAGTTTTCTGAAATATTTAAAAATGCAAATGAGGTATTATCTTATTAAATATGCGCTCATTTGCATACATTTCCAGAACATAAAGAACACTGTACGAAGCCAGATTCATAAATCCTTGTTTGATTTTCTTGACATATTAAAGGTTTTTCCAGAGGGGATTTTGGATTTCTCTTTTTATCACTCCATAAATGAGAAAATACTGTGAAAAGACACCACTTTCAGCATGTTTTCAGGAGTAAAAATCAGTGTGAATGAAATATGAGCAAACCTTTAGAATATGGAGAGGAGTAAAACTGTAAAGTTTGGTGTTTGTAAGAGAAAAAACTATTTAAAGACTGACGCAAATAAAGTAAAATAAACACTGAAATGTGTGTTTTGGATGTTTTCTCTCCTCTAGTCTGAAAGACGAGACTTGATATGGAAGCAAAATCGACCTCAAAACTGACCAGTGCATGTCTATGTAATTGTAATTTCTTTTTTTGTAACCATAAGGTTGAAAACATCAGTTCACTTTAAAAATGTGTGGATTGAACATAGACATTTCTACTTCTGGATGTGCATTAATTTTCACGAATGAGATCTTCTGTTGTCTCCGAGCTCAGATGCTTGTGTGTGTTTGTGCATCAGTATCAGTGATGCTCGTTCTCTCTCTCTCTCTCTCTCTCTCTCTCTGTTTTCCCAGCATCCCCGGCGCTTGGTGCCACACTGCATCACACCCAGTTTGCCTCGCTGTTCCCGGACAGTCTGAAACACTTTTCCTGATCTCGTTCATCTTGATGGATTGTCAATATATGGATCGTCCCGCTCTCTAATTCAGTGAAAAAAATCTAGTTTTCCATTAGTCTCTGCCTTTCTAGTTTTCACTGCTGCTTTGCCACGTGTAATTATTAAAGGCAGATTCAAGAAAGCAATTACTGAACCACAGTTTGTATCTTTGAAATCTTAATAAGCAGAAGAAGTTGTGCTGGGAGAGCAGACACAGCTCAGAAAGACTCTCTGTAGAAGAGAAGAGAAAAAACACATCAAAGCTTATGAAGCAGAACAAAATATTGCATTCCTTGCAAATGTGAAGAATTACTTTCAAATGATGACTTTCACTAATGTTAATAATCAATGTCTGTTTAGCGTATGTGAGCACTTTTGTGTCATTGACGGCAGAACGGTGTCAATAAAGGAGTTTGCAGAACAGGTCAAAGGTTAACAGAGCATCATGGCCATTGGAATATAATCGTTCTTAATATTTGTGTAATCCAATGACACCAAAAGAATGTCCAGAACGAATAAAGTGCAAAATTAATAACAGAGCCTGTAATATCCACCTTATTTTTAACAAAAAGCAGCAGATATTTATAATGCTTCCGGCTAAATTTGCTTCCAGTTATTTTTAGCAGTGCAAAAACAGTCTCTTATGCGGCTTAATATTGCAAACAGGTGTTTATCATATTATTTTAATGTTTTGTGTAATCATAAACAAACTGGTTTGAAGCACAAATACTTTTAGCGTTTACTGCACTTTGTTATTCTTCTAAGTATTTACCAATAATGATAATTTGTGCACATTTGCATAGAATAGCTTATGTGTTGAAAATAAAGTGGATATATGATGAAAATTTTAATTTAAGCAACTTACATTGCAAAAATATGATTTTTTTTCGTCTTGTTTTCCAGTACAAATATCTAAACATTCTTAAATAAACACACTTACTGTATACTTGAGAAGCAAAATGACTTAAGATATTAAGTCACGTTTTCCGAAAAATGTATCAAAATTAAGTGAGTTTACGCTTGAAACAAGAAAAAACGTCAAGTTTATTTTTTCTGAACCCACTGACACTTAATTCTGATACATTTTTCACAAAACGAGACTTTATATCTTAAGTCATTTTGCTTCTTAAGTCTACATGTGTTTATTTATGAATGTTTAGATATTTATACTGGCACACAAGACAGAAATAAATGTTTTTCATTTATAAATGTGCATGCACATGCTGAAATATTAATACAAACAGAAATAGTTTATTATCCATCATCCGGGCTCCAGTAATAGCGATCATCTGTAAATGGATTCATCAGCCGGTTAAAACGTTGCAACTTTAAATGACATGATGCTACTGGAATAAATTCATCTGTTTTATTGCTGATGGGGTTTTTTCCTCGTTCGAAAAGTAGCAAAGGAAAACTGTCAGGCTAGTTTCTGACAAGCATTTACATTCTCCAATGACAAGTGACACCAGCAAAAGGCCACAGAAAACTGTTTATTGATCAGCGTAAAACTATTCAATGGAGCAGATAAGGTTATAGCTTAAAGAACACGACTTCATTACATCACGCAGCTGTATTTCTGTGGCGTTAAAGACCTGCTGATTGGTTGGTAAAGATGTTGATGAGTTCGGGCCTGCCGCTCATCGCACCTATTAACTTCTCGCAGCGGTCGTTCATAATCTGTTGCATACTAAACGCTGAGTGTGTCACGGTGCATTTACGGGGTGAGGGATTGGAGAACGGCCAGCTAATGAAATGGGAAGAACTCACGGCCAAAGTCATTTGACACTGCAATCGGCCCGCGTCTCACAATTAAATGAATTCCCACTGCATTCTGACCTTTAGCACAACACAACAAAAGAAACGGCCAGGAATCTCTCATCAGCCGTTAAATCAAAGCAAAAACGCTTTACATGTCCATAAATTAAACTCCAAATCAAAGCAGTGAAAATAGCAAAGGGCTGTTTTATGCAAAGCAGCTGGACTTCCTTCAACAGCATGCACTGGATATCAAATTCATTCCAGTGTTTGACTGGAAAAGATATGAAATGCATCTGAAAAGCTATATGGCGTAATGCAGATGCCATAAACGTCAGGCTGTCAGAGTTCATTAAATGCTCGTCACAAATGATAATGCAGTGCGCACGAGTCAGCAGCCTTGTGTGTGGCTGGAGATTCATTGACGAATGTCACATCGCCAATAGATTTATGTATGCAAATGAGCGGTCAATACTTCCACCGGCGCCTGAATGTACTGAAGCGCTTGCCATCCATGTTGGCAGTCAAACAAAATCAAGGAAATCGAGCCGGATCTGATAAACTAGATCCTTCTGAACAGAAAACACTGTGCTGTTTTTCCTTCATCACAGTAAAGCTGGTCTGGCGTCTCGTATCGTGAGCGTTTATGAGCGTCCCGTGCTCATATTCTCTGAATTTGCTTAAAGGGCCTCGCGGGAGTTCACGAATTCAAAGCAAAGGTTGCAGTTTGAGTTTAATCATTAGGCCTCAGACAGAAAGTCAATTAGTGGAGATCGATATTTTTAAGAAACATTGAAATCAGGCGAGGGCACGACTGCCTCTATTAAAGAGCACTAATGCATGCAAATACACAATTAACAGAGCAGGAGAAGCACAGAAAACACATTAAACCGGAGATCTGCTCCACGTCTGATCACATGAATAATGGCACTATTGTCTTCAGTAGAGCTGCTCACAGCTGAATTGAACTTGTTTTAGAATTGATGAACTTTACACTGTTATTGAACTGAGCTAAATCAACACTGAACTGAATTGAGCTGAATAATGACACTATTGTCTTTTTGGAACGCAACTGTTAGTTCTGGAAGTAAAAACGCCATTCATTTTCTCTATAGGAAACTGATTTGTAATGATAGCTTATAAACCTTTGCAGACAAACGAGGTTGTTAATCGATGGTATATGCTTCTGTATGCCATCCGCCAGCATTATTTAAACTTATTTTTAAAATAATTGTGTTTAACAGTGGAATTTGTGGTGAAAATCTACATTTCCCATGATGCTTTACAGCATATTCCACTCAAATGATGTTACTGAGTTGGCCTCTCTACACTCTCAAAATATTTATATATATATATATACACATCAACAATTAAATTTAATTTTGAGTTTTTATTATGTAAAATGCGCAAAAATATAATTTTTACATTTTATATTAAATATATACAAAAATTTCTCTAAAACTGTGAAAAATCTAAACCATAAATCTAAACAAGTTGTGTTCCAAATTTGAAGTTGATATCACAAAAACATTTCCACTAGATTAAATTAGCTTCCCAATCGTTTCCAATGTGGTGATTTTTTAGACCACAAGCAAGTTTTTTCAATTATTTTTTTCATGGTTTAAAAAAAAAAGTAACAATTTTTTGTCAAAAATGACTGAACAGCAGCAGAGGTTATTTGCAATGCTTCATGGGATTGTAGTTCTTTCCCTCATCAAAGCCGTTAAGTACACAGTTTTGCACTTTTATGTTTTTGTCTTATTTTCAAATATTTTTTTGCTTTAAATCAAAGTTTGTAATGTTATGATTCTCCTCATAGCTGGGTTGGTTTGGTTCATTACTCATAATGCTTCAACCAAGACTATTTTAAAATCCCTATGGGCGTAGAATTTGAACTTGTTTCATAATTAAAGAAGTTGGCATCACTGATTCTGTTATTTTCCAGTTTATTAATGTGAAGCTGCTTTGAAACAATCTGTGTTGTGTAAAGCGCTGTAGAAATAAATGTGACTTGAGTTGATTTGTACACCGGTTTAGCCATGACCTCTCGTTTTCAATGCACTTTAATAGTCACCCGTGTTTATCCGCATCGCATGCAACACACTCCACATCTGATATACTGGAGTTTCATCTGCTCCGACCCTCACGAGAGCGAAACGAACGCGCACAAAGGGCCGGTCACAGAAATCATTTCTCTTACCCGCTGAAAATGAGCAGGCATTGGATTATAAAGAACATCACAAACAGATAAGAGAAATGAATTAACACCGGCCTTATCGCGCCGCTTGCCAACACAACGGTGAACTTCAAATTTGCCAAATCAGGAAAGACGCGTGCGGAGCCATTCCTCAAAGAGCCGCGGACGCACACATCCTGGAGAGAAACTAAACCAAAAACAGAACTTTAACTGAAGTAATTAATATAAAATCACGGAGAGATAAAAGCTTGTGCATTATATCTGTAACAGTGGAAATAAATAAATAAATAAATAAACAGAGAGGAAATATAAAATGGATATATTTCATTTGCAGTTATTACAGCACTGCGAGACCGAAGAGATGTTTCACGCACAGAGAACTGAAGATTCGCATTTGCAAGCAGATGATATAGTTTGTGCGGCTGGCAGCTGCGTTCATGACAAACTGATGCAATTTCAGCGGTGTCGCGAGAGCAGCCTGATATTTGTCTCGTTCTGGCTCCTCCGAGCTCCAGATTTGAATCGCAGGGGTCCAGAGGCCCTTCTCCTGACAGCACACAAATAATTACCGGCCGCTCTCTTCATTGGCTCTTATATTGCTCCTCTTATCTGAAGGCCTGCGGTGCATTTGATCAAGTAAGGTCACTGTATTCTGACCATAACACAACATAACACTGCTGTTTGGAGATACGATAAATAAAAGCCAGACAACGTTTTATCAGTTGTGTTAGAGGCTATGTGTGTGCGCTTTAAGAAAGTATTTTCACTAAATGTGTTTTTGCTACAAGTCTGACTGAATTTGCAGGTTCTCTTCAATATGTAAAACACTTGAAACCGGAAGCGACGAGACCAGAATACGGAAGTCTGTTCAGCACCACAAAGAAAATCTAACAAACACACCTTGCAGGTATAATGTATTGGTGTTTGCTGAATCAGTGTGAATTTGATTTTATATTTAGCAGTAATTATTAAATGTACTGTATTAAACAGTTTATCTTAAGCAGTTTGGCTAACTGTACTAAAACTCGAATAATTGAGTAAAATTGATTCTTCTGTCATCATTTACTCACCTTCGTGTCAATACAAACCAGTATTACGTTCTTTGTTCTGTGGAACACTAAATGAGAAATCAAAGATCACCATAAAAATGTAAAAATAGCATCGAGAAAGAATCATAAAAGTTCGCTAACAGTAGTTGATGTGACTCAAAGCAACAGTTCATCAAATAAACCATCTTTCTGTCGTTATTTACTCACCCTCACGACTGTAGAACTAAAACAAGGAAACTTTTCTCACGATATCTTCGTTTGTGCTCCTGGAGAAACTCTTCCGTTATTTCTTCCGTTATTCACTCAAAATCTTCCCGCTGAAATTTCAAAAAATCAGGAGCAAGAGCCAATGAAATTTGAGCGCAGTTCCCGCGCTTCATCTTCTCCTGAACTTGGCATTTCCCGCTATATGCAAATGAAGAGGTTCGAGTGATTTGAATGGATGATTTTCAGTGAAGCGTTAGAATTACAGCGAATAATAATAATCTATAACCTTCACTGAATAAATCAATCGCCTCAGAGATACTGTATGATTCACAAAAAATGGTCAAGCGACCCAAAAGAACAAAAATAAATTATTATATACAGTAACTTTTCTTTTCTAGTCAAAATATATTTTAAATATATGCTGAAACAGTGAACCTTAATGAAATATATTTCTGAAATTTAAAAGATACTTTTAACCTTCACATACCAAAATATATTTCAAAATTATTTGTCTATCCTACATTTAGTCTAAATGCAATCGTGGATGGAATATACTAGAGATAGAGAAACTAACCATTTAATAACGTTAACTATTTTACTTATTTCTATATATCGCCTACTTACATTGTAATATAGTAATTATTCTTACATTGTAAACTATGTTCCTTGCTTATTTTTATTCAAATGTTACATGATCACACATAAGGTATATGAAAATGCTTTTATTTATTTATTTATTTTAAATAAAAATGGCCCAAAATATATATTGGAAGAAAACATATTTTGGTAACACTTTACAGTAAGGTTCCATTAGTTAATGTTAGTTAATATATTAACTAACTAACAATGAACAATGCATTTATTACAGTATTTAATCTTTGTTAGTTAATGAAAATATAGTTGTTCATTGTTAGTTCATGTTAATGTTAACAAACACAACTTCTGACTTTAATAATGCATTAGTAAATGTTGAAGTGAAAACACTGACTAAAATTAATAAATGCTGGAGAAGTATTGTTCATGCTTAGTTCAAATAATGTTAACGAATAAACCTTATTGTAAATTTTTACCCATATTTTAGCAAACATATTCTATATTTTGGCCATTTCTGGTATATTTTTAATGCCACATGGGACGTCCCCTCCCAAAAAAATGATCATTAGTGCAATGTAAAAATGTCTCACTCTCATTACTATGATGTGAAACTATGAATACTATGAATACTTTTCAAAGTATTAATACATCGATAATGGTAGGACTTGTTTTACTGACTTTATGCAAATTTATGAAAATTGTATGAAAATGTGAATTTACTGTACAATAACAGCATGTCACAGTACATCACTTCTTAATAATCCTAAAACTAGGACTCATTTTCTTCATGCAAAGCATTGTTTTCCCCGTGTTTGAGTGAGAATCAGCCGCAGACAGACAGACACACAGTTAGAAACACCTGCAGGTCAAGCATCAGACATTCAGAGACACTTCTGCAGATCTACAGACGCACACGACAGCCTTCATCATGGAGCAGCTCCTAATGTGACAGCCTGCCAATACGACGGGACAGAGGCGAGGACGGGCCTGTATATGCAGAGCGCTGAAATGCTCGGCGGGGCCTGTCAAGAACACGCTTTCTTTCATTTCTCTGTTTAAGTGAGTTTAAGCAGCGACGTGACAGACGATCAGCTGCTCTTCTGCTCTCTCTCTCTCTCTCTGAAAAACTACTAACTAAATGAACAATACTTCAGAAAAAAGCTCTTTAGGGGCAGATGCATGTTTAGTTAGAGCCACAGAGAATCTACGAAACACTGAGAAACAAGAAAGAAGCTAGTGTGACGTTAAACTGCAAAAACATTCACACAGCAGATCTCCAGCACGTCTTCAATTGTTTTTAGAACAGAGCTAGTAAAACATGTATTATATCCACTCTAAAAATAAATCCAGGGAATCGATTACCACAGCTTAAAAAGTGCATGGTTAAAAGTAAAAAAAAAAATCTAATTTCATTGACTAAATTAATTTAAACCTTTTAAGCTGCAAACATTATTTTCATGAGTTCTGTTGACATCATAATGCTGGTCATTACATCAACTTAATATTGTGTGCAATTTAAATAGATTTTTAAAAATAATAATAATAATAATAAGTAAAGGCATGCTTTGCATAAGAGTGGATATATTGAATAAACAATTTTTGTTTTTTGTTATTTATTAAATGGAGACACCTGTTAGTGTTTAATGCTGAAATGTATGACATTTAAGAGATTTTTTAGTTTAAATGTTTTAGTTTTTGTAATTATCATTGAGCTAAAAGGTAGAGCTTATAATTAATTACTAACTAAGTACATGTAATTAGATTACTGTACTCATTAATCATTATAAGTATTGCATTATTATTAATTACTTTCTAAATAATACAGGACAGACATGAAACTGCTTGTTTATTTCTTCTAAATAAAAAATATAAAGTTATTCTTAAAGTATTTAAGGTTACATTAAAGAATTGCATTTTAATTTTGATGCTAATCCAGTATTGTTTTATGCATAATTGTTCTATAGCATATAGACTATTTAATGCAATTATAATATAAGTAAATAAAATACAGAAAAATTAAGAGCAATCCTTTGTTTTTTCAAGGAACTTGATGTGAACTTAATTTCTTGGTAAGGCATCACACACAACACTGTTGGAGACTATGTATATACAACGTTAAAAATATGAGCTTAATTTATGCAAATTAATTTATTTATAATAATATGAAATAGATAAGACTAATTTATTCCATGTTCACCATTCTGTTACGTTGAAAAAAGTTAGTGAACAATATTTTTTGATTAACATTTGTGTTTATGCAACAAAATATCGAGTTCCTCTAACACAGTGTAGTTTGCTGGTTGAACATAATTTTATTAGAAATAATCATAACTCCAAAAGATTGATGCAAACTGTTGCATTAATTGTTTTTTTTTTTGTTGAGCCAAAGCTTTTGTTCTTAGCGTGCAGAAACTACAAGCCACTTTAAACTGAAGCCCAAAACATGAAGTCCAGTTCTGATCCGCATCACTCCTTTATTAAGGTTCAGATATCGTTGCACAGGAATGTAGAGTAAAAAATACTTGTGATTAAAAAATCTGTTAGAACAATGAATCAACTGAAACGTTCCAAAATTTCAGGCTACAAAGCAAAATAAAAAAATATACATATGTATATTCATTCGTCGTGCATGATTATTGATGCTCTTAAATACTGATTATGAGAGAATAATGCTTCATTCTGTACATACGAGAACAGAAAACGCTTCAGAAGGCCTTCCCCTGCCGGATCATTGCCTAATACGACATTCAATATGAGACGAACGAGCTGAGAATCAAGAAGAGCCATCTTCAGACACCAGACATGAAGAGATTCAGATTCTGGGTTTATTAATGTAGTGCTATCGTTAGGTTTCATTAAGTCTGTGCAGCTTTTTCTTGCATGATCATGCTGTGGAATAAAGAAAGACGGTGGTTTGCTGAATTAGGCGATCGCTTTGGCTTCAGGTAGGAACGCCTCCCAGTATTTTATTAGCTGAAAAACAGAAAACAAACATGAGGAGAGCTTTCAGAGCTGCTGATCTGGAGTTAATCATCATGATGGTTAAACACGTACCTGCTGCTGTGTGTGAACTAGAGACTCCAGATACTTCATGATGACGACTCTGAAATCCTTCACTCTGTCTTTCTGTGAAGAGAGAGAGACGCTGAGGTCACAGAAAACAGAGCTTGTTTAACAGCCAGAGCAAAGACACGCTACTCACCTCGAATCGGCCAACCTCTCGCCGGATGTTCTTTGATATCTGCTCAAAATCTCTTTCACCCTGCTGCACTTTACCTTCCCACTAAACACACACACACACACAAACAAACACACACACACAGACACACACACACAGAGAGAGAGAGAGAGACACACGAGAGGCTTCATGACTTCAGTGTGTGTGTGTGTGTGTGTGAGAGAGGGTGTGGGTGTGTGTGTGTGTGAGAGGGTGTGTGTGTGTGTGTGTGAGAGGGTGTGTGTGTGTGTGTGTGTGTGTGTGTGTGTGCGCGTGAGTGTGCGTCTGTTAAACACAAAGAGCTGAAACACTGTCCGTCATGAGCAGAACAAACAGAAGGTCTAGTGAGCGTATGATGATGATTTATGGCATTAAGGCGTGAACTATAATGAATCCTGCATTAAAAACTACAACTACACAACACAAGACATCAGCTTTTATTAAATACTACAAATGAACCCGCAGCTGGTGAAGGAACAGTTCACCTAAAGATGAAAACGTGCTACATTTCTTCATCAGGTTTGTAGAAATGTAGCACTGCATCAGTGTCTCAGCAATGGATGCTCTGCAGTGAATGGGTGCCGTCAGAATGAGAGTCCAAACAGCTGATAAAAACATCACAATAATCCACAAGTAATCCACAGCACTCCAGTCCATCAGTGAACATCTGGAGAAGACAAAAGATGAAACACATCCAGAATTAAGATGTTTTTAACTCAAAAACAAAGTCTATAATCCATAATAACACTTCCTCCAGTGAAAAAGTGTTCTGGTGTGAATCAGAAGATCAGATCAAGCAGCGTTTAAACAGCTCTAAACTTGAACTCTTTTGTCTTCTCCAGATGTTCACTGATGGACTGGAGTGCTGTGGATTATTGTGATGTTTTTATCAGCTGTTTGGACTCTCATTCTGACGGCACCCATTCACTGCAGAGCATCCATTGCTGAGACACTGATGCAGTGCTACATTTCTACAAACCTAATAAAGAAACAAACTCATCCTGATCTCGGACACACTTTCATTCCAGCTGAACTCTTCCTTTAAAGTGAGCCGCTGCAGTGTTTGCGAGTACGTCAGGTGCGTCTGATGAATCCATAATTAGGCTCTGATCTCCAGAATGCGAACAGAAGTATGTGTGAGAGACGATGGAGACAGCAAATCAAATCAAAGCGAAGGTCCTACCTCCTCGATCTCCTTTGTGGGGCGTGACGGGGAAAATGCAGAAATTAAAAAGGCTGGAAATGTTTCGTGCTTAAAAGAATCAATAACTGTCATGAACTCCTGCAGCTGTCAGGTGATACACAGTAGAGATATGAATGAACCGAAGGGAGGGAAGGGAAGCAGACGTGCCCCGGCGCTATCACAGTGTTTCCTCATGATGAGTCTGAGGTGTTCTGTACCTCTCGGATCTCGTCCGTGGCCTGCTGCAGTTTGTCAGGTTTGCTGGCGTACTGTAGTTTGGCTTCGGCTTCTCTCTTGCGCTGCAGCATCACCTGAGCATCCTGCCATTTGGCCCATGCTTTCATCCGCTGGTCAAACACACCCTGCAGCACACACACGTCACAAAACCAGTGCATCATGAAGCCCATGAAGGCTGACATGCTCAGAATATCTCATTAACACACTGTATGTCACAATAGTTATTTAGAATAATCATTATATGATGTCTCCCACTCACTTTGACGGCGGTGATGAGCCGCACATAGTCTCCCAGCAGCTCTGAGATCAGGTAGAAATCAGCGTAGGACTGATCCTGATGCAGCTGGTCGATCTTCTCCTCCACCTCGGCCAGCTGGGACAGAGCTCGCGACAGCGCCGTGTGATCCTCCGAGTTTCCCAGCATAGCCGCGCTTTTAGCGAACGACGCCGTGTTCACAGACAGCTCTGAGAGTCACAGAGTGAACACAGAAGAGGCATTACACAGCATATACACGAACAGTCAAAAATCTGGAATAGTTATGAAGTCTCTCATGCTTAGCAAGACTGCATTTATTTGATCAAAAATACAGTAAAAATGTGAAATATTATTATAATTTAAAAAAGCTGTTTTCTATGTGAATCTCTGTTAAACTGTAATTTATTTCTGTGATGCGCAGCTGTATTTTCAGCATCATTACTCCAGTCTTCAGTGTCACATGATCTTCAGAAATCATTCTAATATGATGATTTGCTGCTCAAGAAACATTTCTGATTATTATCAATGTTGAACACAGTTGTGCTGCACAATATTTTTGTGGAAACCGTGATGCATTTTATTTTTCAGGATTCACAGATGAACAGAAAGTTCAGAAGAGCAGCATTTATCTGAAATAGAAATCTTTTGTAACATTATAAATGTCTTTACGAGCTATTTTAATGCAGCCTTGATGAATAAAAGTGTTCATTTCTTTTCCTCTGTTTTAAATCTTACTGACTCCAATAGTTCTGAATGGAAATGTATCACAGTTTCCACAGAAATACTGTTTTCAACATTGATAATAATCAGAAATGTTTCTTGAGCAGCAGATCATCATATTAGAATGATTTCTGAAGATCATGTGACACTGAAGACTGGAGTAATGATGCTGAAAATACAGCTGCGCATCACAGAAATACATTACAGTTTAACAGAGATTCACACAGAAAACAGCTGTTTTACATTATAATATTATTTAATAATTTAACTGTATGTTTGATCAAATAAATGCAGCGTTGCTGAGCAGAAGTCTCTAAAACATTAAAACTCTAACCAACCCCACACTTGTGACTGGTAGTGTATCAGATCATAAATATAACTCATTAAAGCTGTGTTGTTAATATTTTTATGATGTTATTGTTTGTATTATGAGCGTGTCTTACCCTTCCTGTGACACACCAGTGATTCCACACTAGTGTGAAGCTTTCTGAGCTGAACGTCCAGATTCTCAAACTGCTGCTGCTTCTCCTCAAACCACTTAAACACAAACACAAACACTTCGTCCAAACGATGATAACGGTACGCATGCATGTGATCAGTTCTTAACAATAACTGCGAAGAACATTTTAATAACCTTTTAAGGTTCCATAAATGTCGAATTATGAATCTTTATTTTTAGAGTATAAGCGGTGTCATCTTTCTTAAAGTCTAAATTCATGATTGCATGCAAGTCTGATGGATGCGTGACACTGTACTGACTGTAAGCTGTGTTCAGTGTATAAAGAGCACACGCGTGTCACATGTCCCGACCCCCGCTCTCTCTCTCACACACACACACACACACACACACATTTTAGGATTGGAGCCAGAGAGCAGCTCATTAATTCGTCTCATTATTCAAGTCCAGAAATCAGAGCCTTACCGCATCCGATTCATTCATCTTGATTGTCATTTTGTTGACAGCGTCGGCTGCTTTGTTTACCATCCTCAATATTCCGGCTCCACTCAGCGCCTGTGTGCTAACCGCTCGCGGCAGCTGGGATAAAATGACAAATAAGGGCAAACAAACCGGTTAACAGGCCGCGGCTCAGCCCTCGTCCCGCGGGGAGCGTTTCTCCTCCCGCTGCGCACCGGGATTTTCTCCAGTCCCATACATTTCAATGCCGGTCCAATTTAATACGCTTCACCCTGGAAAACTCTCAGAGGACCCGCCGGCGAAAATAGCTTTCAATCGGCCGAGCGTTTAGCCCTTTACAATTGCCTCAGTCTTCTATTATACATACTTAATACAGACATTCTGGGCGCTCACGCCAAAGCCACTTCTGGGCCTATAAAGAGAAAACCAGAGACTGCAGGAGCAGAGATTCATTAGATCTGTTCAGGAGAACTGAGATGCTATTAACACAGGTGACTTTACCTAATATAATGCACTTCTCTCACTTTAATTTAATAAAGAAGACGCAATTGTTCCTTTAAATGTATAAACTGACGTCAAGATGGTTCATCTGAAATACCCACATCTAGCCCCAGAAAAACACATTTATATAGAAACTTGTTTCGGTCAGGGAATAAACCCATAAAAAATAGGTAACTGTTTATTTTCTTCTCATTTTGCTTTTACTTCTTGCAATTCAGAGTTTCTATCTCATAATTCCGAGCTTCTGTTTCTAAATTGATGAATGAGTTTATTTCTCATTTCTAAGATTATTTCTTTCATTTAAGAGTTTATTTCGCAATCCAGAGTTTATATCTCACAATTCTCTGAATCTTTCTCAGAACTGCAAGAAAAAAAACTCAGAATTGTGAGATAAAAATGTTGCATTTTTTATCCCGTGACGGAGCTTCCATGCATTTATCCGTAAGAAACAGTAGATATTTCCCAGCTTGTCAGTAGTAGCAGCCCCCTCTAGTTATTGTTAATGCTAATTTATTAAAGGTATGAAATGCTGTAGACCACAGATGTGTAATGGCAAAAATGACTGTCGGGAATAAAATCCAAGAGCAGCTCAGTAAGTGTTTGAGAAGATGCCGGGCGCACCTCTGAACTCTCCAGAAACTGCAGGACGTCGGGGTCTTTGAGCAGCGCCGGGTGTTTGACGGTCCGCAGCAGATACCTGCAACACAAACACACATCTCCCATCAGCATCCAGTTCTGTACGAGCCGAGCAGCGCCGGCCGAGACGCTGACCTTCACGTCAGGCTGCGGACGGATAAAAAGGGCAGAGAAATGTCAGCGCCTCACTTAACTGTAATTTTTATTCGATTCATCAGTTTGTGCAAAACCAGGAGCGCAGCGGTGGAGAGAGCGACAGGACAGCAGCAAACCTCCATCATTATTTATCTAATATTTCTTGCTCAACCTTTCATCCACAAAAGAGCAGAACACGCGTGATCTTTCCAGCGCTTCAGACCAACAGAAAACACCAGACACCTGGGTATCGATTCAGGTTCAATTCCATTTGATATCGACTCATTTGGATATTTAGGCAGTCAGGTGCAGCACGTGCTAATATTAAAACTAATAATGCCTCAACTAACTACAATAAACCCTGTCAGCGGGTGCATTACTATATTAAAGTGATTAACACACAAACAGTTTGTTCATTAAATGTCTTTCCTGAAGTAAATGTGATTTTACGTGATTATTGATCTCAAGCTGATTTATTGATGTGTTTCTGCGGTTGAATCACTGATTGATCGATTGCATGATTCAGGATTGATTTCAGTGATTCTTCTGATGTTCGTTCGTGTTTATTTGGTGCTATAACTAGTAGTAAAGAGGAAGAGATGATCGTCTCACTACAGCACCAGAGTTAAAGAAGTAATGTGTTACAATATTGCGTTACGCCATAAAAAGTAACTAATCGCATTACAGAGTTACTTCTTATTAAAATCAAGAAAGCTCTGTTTTTAAACCCAGCACTAGTGCTGAACGAAACTAAAAGCAGTGAGTAAATAAATGAAGAAATTAAACTTCAGTACCTTTCCAAAGCAGATCTTCTCTTCTCTACGAACTCCACCGAGGACAGATCCTCTTTCCCCACTTTGACCTTCGTCATTCCTAACACACACACACACACACACGACTCATCGTGAATCTGACGCCATCACAACGCGTCTCTGATGATCTGTGCACGGACTTACCCACAATGCTCTTCTCAGGCGCAGGAGGGACGATGTAGCCCATGTGCATGTACTTGGAGGCTAATTTACTGTACAGACCCAGAAAATCACTGAAGCGCCGCTTGACGCAGACCTCGTCTCTGCTGAATATGGACAGACTGGTCTGCAAACACAGAGAAGAGTCACACACGTCCTCCAGGAGATCCACAACATCTCAGACCAGAACCTAAAGCCTTTCTTACTTTGGTCGTCACTTTATAGACCATGTACGCATTCATGCCGTCACCTAGAAAACAAATACATTAATCACCATCAGAATCAGCATGTGTGCACAAATACACAAGGAACTGTGGTTTCCAAAAGCTCTGGGTAAACATTAATTCATTCATTCATTTAAAAAAGTAGGGCTAATCATATATACATTTATATATATATATATATATATATATATATATATATATATATATATATATATATATATACATACATATATACACATATATATATATATATATATATATATATATATATATATATATATATATATTTTTTTTTTTTTTTTTTTTTTTTTTCAGGAGCTCTGGGTAAATAAATCAATTAATTTAAAAAGTTGGGCTAAACAAGAATATATATATATATATATATATATATATATATATATATATATATATATTTATTTATTTATATAATTTTTTTCAGGAGCTCTGCGAAAAGAAATAATTAAATAAATAATTAATTAATTTAAAACGTAAGGCTAAACAGAAATATATATATATATAAATATATATATGAATATATAAATATATATATGAATATAAATATATAAATATATAAACTTATATATATATATATATTGTATATATTGTATATATTGTAAAAACTGAGTTACATGTTTTTGCAAATAAACCCTTATATATATATACATATATACATATATATACATATATACATATTATATATATATATATATATATATATATATATATATATATATATATATATATATATATATATATATATATATATATATATTTTTTTTTTTTTTTTTTTTTTTTTTTTCCAGGAGCTCTGGGTAAAAAAATTAATTCATTTAAAAAGTTGAGCTATTGAGATATTTATTTATTTTTATTTATTTTTTTTCAGGATTTCTGCTAAAATAAATAATTAAATAAATAATTAATTTAAAACGTAAGGCTAAATTTATATATATAAATAAATAAATATATATACTGGTTTGTTTTTAGAAAAAGCATGAATGCTCTTCAAAAGAATGCTAGCAGTGAGTATGCAGGTGTCATACTGTAAATGTAAAACTACACTCTTCGTTTAGAAACACAGAGAGTTTCATCTATTTTCTGGTGTTGTAGTCACGAATCCTGCACCTGATAACATTTGAAAAGGTCTATCGATTCACAGCGTCCAGCAGAAGAGAGAGAGAGAGTTTATCCTCATCCTTACCAACTTC
>JANHFF010000179.1:0-45045 GCA_024542945.1 allo-octoploid hybrid of Carassius auratus x Cyprinus carpio
GCTGAAAGTATGTGCTCTCAATGCATTGAATGTTTACAGCAGCAAAACCTGTAACTGGTTTCCAGTTTGGCCTGCTGCTGTGCACACAATGCATGTCAGGACTGCTGTAGTTACAGGGCCAAATCAAGAGTTTATCTTCAGAAAGATCAGTGAGATGATAACCACTCATTCTGAACAAGTTGTTTTAAAGGGCCTCCAGAGACCAGTAACAAAAAGTATTTTAATTTATACTATTTTGATTGTAATCATTTATATTATAACAACCTTATAATATATTATATTACAATGGCCAGGAATGGCGTTTAATCTCATGATGATTCAGCATTGATTTAGAAGAAGAAAGAAAGTTGTAGAAGAAAGTTAGAATGATCAAGATGTAGAAAGAGGAATGCGTAAGCAGAAAGACGTTGGAAGCACTATTAGTGCTGGGGAAGAGAAAACAGAAGGTGGTTAGAAGCAAAAACTCTTAGGAAAGGAAAATGAAAGGAATTATCAAACTAATGAGAAAATAACTTATTTATCTTCTATTTGTGCAAAAATCTTTGATGAGAGAAATTAACATGTCCAGAATTTACCAACTAAAATGATTAATCTGATTGCAATATCTTGAATGGACCAAATCCATCCAAGGCCATAAGATGATTTAAATTTGATTTCATTAATCTGCAACCCAGTAACAAGGGAAGGTCTAAGTTTGTCTTTTTCCTTGCAACAAAACCACAGACACAGTGGCTCAAGTGTTAGCAAACGAAACCATCCCTCTCTTGGAAGGACAACGCATATGGAATGTAATCAGAAAGATAATTTTACTGGACATGTGATTAAAGTTGTGTGTAATGTTGAAATCCGGTAGAGATTTATGAATCTTTACAGACTGCAGAGATGGAAATAGTCAAATGTATGAATAGGATAAGAAAATGCCAATTGCTAAGCTAACAATGCAGCACCAAATCTGGCAGCTAATGCTCTAAGCACAGATCTGACTAGTGTAAACGGTATCATTTAAAAGTTACATTTCCCAGCAGATCTGGGTATCATAATGCCTGCAACACAGCAGACTGTGTAAATTATGCTGTAACAGCAGCTTAAGGTGCGACATGCTTAGACTGTGCTAAAACACTAGCTTCTAGATCTGACCATTAACACTTAGTTTGTTTTGGCGTTTTGTTTACAATACATGATCATGACAATGATATATATCTTGGTAAACTAAAACAAATTTGGTCCTGATGGTATGCAATCTTGGATTGCAACCATCTGAAACAACTGTTTGGCTGTGGCCATTACAGGAAAATTAAGATCCACCAGTCTTCAAGCAACTTGTGAAAAGGTTCAAGACTAAGCTGTTTTCCTTTCAGGTTTACTGCTGCCATCTCTGAGGGACAAATTCCACAAGGACATCTGGTCCCACTTACACCAACTTGCACACACAACAAGGAGATGGGTGTGGAGATACTACAAGTGGTCATTCACACCTCAGCACTGTACAAGTAATTACATGACCTCCCAGTGTAGCACTGGAACTAAATTATGCAACGCAAATTATGGTAGACTAGACATCACCCATCTCCTATACACATACATACACACAAACATACAGAACACACTTTCATTATTGCAACTACACAATACGCTTACCTGGTATTGAGCATACGGGCATCCAGGTCTAAATTACGCACATCATTCAAATTTATCACACATTATTCACCTCATACATATGGGTCAAAAGAAATTATTTTTTAATTTCAATTATGGCAAACATTTTTGCAATTTTAAAATTTTGTGCAATTTTTATAGTCTTATGAACTTACTGTATGTAAACACTGTAATGTGCATAGGACTTGCATGGCTACAGTCACATATCAATTATTTCAAAACTATTTACAAATTCTAAAATGAGACCTATTCAGTAATGCAATTGGTCTCTTAGGACGAAATATTTTTCATGTCCAATCATTAGCATTGTTGCAAACTAGGGGGCCCACTAGTTTACAACATATGTCTAATGACCACACAAATTTACCTAAATAAATAGGATCTGATCATTTCTAATCAGACCTGCATTATCGAATGTGACCGGCCTGCACATCAAATGCACAGAGAATGATTGAAAATAGTTTAACTACAGGTTTTAAATCTATTTTTCTGTTCATTTCATTCTCTGATTGACCTAGATGAAACTTTAGGTCTGCATTAATGCTTTGTTATTAAAACAATCACTATAGGCAATTTTATGATGGTAATTATGAAATTGTGTATTTCTATGTTTAATTATGTGACATGTTTAATTATGAATACCACTGGTAAATATACCGGTTATATTGATTTTGCTACTTCCCTTTTATTCATTCAGACCAAATACCTAGTGGTAGTAAACAATTTGGCTATCAAATTAGACCTATTTACTGAATATTTGACTCTGAAAAATGGAGACCTTATTTACCACTTGCACTTTTGACATGATCGTTCCTTTGTGTATTTTTGTTTATTTTGTAACCTCTTTTCTCATCCCACAACATCACCAAAGTCATCAGTGTACAGTTATTGCATGGTCATTCAGAAGTTGTTTAAATGTCTTGCACACATTGGAGCATCATCAGTGAAATTATTTCTTCACCTATGGAGATCTGACAAACCCTGCAATCCCACCTTCTGCCTGAAGGTGACAGAAAGTTTCTCAGCAGGTCAGAAAAACACCTTGATCAACTCAACGGACCTGATACATCAAGTAATCCAACAGACTGAGTATCACCACAGCCAGTACAGGTGGAAACACACCTGACCAAAAAGACTGCGGCGACACAGGATGCCTACGCTCAAAGGACTGGGCGTTTCACGGATGTGATTTCTGCAGCGCTTTTCTCAACCTGTCTTTATGTTGTTCTTTCAGGTGCCCACTCTACTCAACTCTACTCATCAACTAGTGTTGCCTGCTCTGCAAAAACTTTGGCAGTAATGAATATCACAAGGAAATCATTTAATTATGTCCCCTTGTAGACTGCTCAGAGTTTGCTCCAAGGGACCAGGGAAGGACTGTAAAGAGTGAAATAATTTCCTTATGAAATGAATTCTTTATGAAGCCAGACTTTCAGGAACTCTCTCAATGCAAATGCAGATGCACCAAAACAATGGGCTTTGATCTCCTCGTGGAGCCAAACAAACAGATAGGAAGATCTGGAAGAAAGACCATTTGCTCTTTGGAACCTTCACCCATCCTTCCCCCCAGGGCACATGGTCCAGGCACTAAAAGTTGACAGAGAAATGCCAAGAACTCAAGTTACTATTCTTACATGAAACATTTACTATATCTTCAGGATTCATGATTGTAAACTTTTCATGTTTGGTATCATTTTAAAGGTCTTTGTGCGATTGGTAAAATGGTCTCAATTTCACAGTAGTCACTTGTATTATAAGAAAGATTGAAAACTTTTGTAGAATTGTGTTCTGCTGAGGAGGGGGTGTGTCCCCCTTTAGGGGTCTGTGAGAATGTTTATCTCCAGCCAGGTGTGACCCTGATGTGACCACGGGAACCTAAAAAAACCAAAAGGTCTTTTATGTTTTTACAGCTGATTTGAAGATTATTTGTTGTCTGGTCTGAGTATTTAAGGGAAGTGACAAAACACTACTGGGCGATTCTGTTGCCAGAAAGCCCGTAGTGTGGAGTGTATTTCATATGCTCCATACTATGTATCTTCCTGAAGTCAGGTATACTATTATGTAATTGTGTTAAACACATTGTGCCTACAGAGCACACTGTATAGTTGTTTGTGCTACTACATGTACACATTGGCTAGTTAAGTTTATTTTCTAAAACACCTGAGTGCTTTGCTATGCATTTTTGACCATGTGTCTTAAATTAGGATAACTGTTACATGTGTGACTGTTAAATTTGTGTGCCTCCTGCATGGATCACTTGGCCGTTCCCAATATGGCTACAGTGTCTTTGTGCAGGAGCAAAGTTGCAACACAACTACAATGTGATTTACAATTACACTATCCTTTCTAAATTGGCTTCTAATTATTTTCATTATGCAATTGGCATGATACAATTTTACCTGACTGATAATAAATTGTTATATTTGATTTATTCTGCATTATTCTTAATTCATTATTACTAGTAAATTAAAGCAAAGGTATTACGTCAAATCTGTGTTCAGGATTGTTCATACGAAAGGTTTAATAGATGGAGCACGGGGCACATCAGTTGAGTCCATTTCAATTTCTGACTATCACTGTCTTAAATAAGTTGCAGTTTTCGTAAATATATAAAAACTATGCTTTTTGTACGAGTAAGCAGGGCGCGACCGACTTAAAGGTAGATATTTACCCTGCATCCAATGTTTAAGATCAGACCGACGAGTTTGTGTCCGGGAAGAGCATTCAATCGGCCGAAATGTTACTTCTAAAGCAATACCGGGTCTGCAGTGAACGAATAATTGAAAGTATGGGATTTTCAGAATACTCAAATATCTAAATTAATAAACAATCGATAACTGTGATCAGCTTTTGATAGAAATATTGCCCAAATTTAATGATCACATAAAATTGGAGTCAGATTAAACATGGAGCTAGACTAAAATTCAAACTAAATCCTGATAAATTCAGAAGCGCAAATAAAAGACCGAATACACATTAAACCTTCGACCAGGCCGCTGGATTCCGCTTTTTGGGCCTGGCGGGTGGATCCTTACAGTTGCCATTCTTTTATCTCTATCAAATCTCGATCTCTGTTGGACTTGGAGACTGGAACAATTTGTTTTCAACAATATACAAAAAGTATATCAAAAATCCCCAGTAGTTTAGGTTATCCTTGGTGAGTAAGCTTGTCTGTTCATATCCCCCATTTTTCTACTCTATTCTACGTCTGCACTCTCCTCCTACTTCCTCTCATGACTCACTCTCTTCCAACATCGTTTCCCTTTTTAGCAGCTGCCTCTAATAGCAAATGCTTCCTGTCGTTGCTTTTTTTTCTCCTCTTAAATCGTTTATACCTCTTAGTTTGGAAATCTAATAAACTCTCTAAGACAGCTAATTTATCATCTCTGTTTGGTTTACCAGAGCACATTCTTTGACCTTCTACATTACAAAAACATTTTACTCCGGTGAACATCATCATTAATCCTATTATAATCAACCCTCCGTGGAGGATATACCATCCTGCGTTAACCAGAAAATCAGTCCATCCTATCCACGTCTTTTGTAACAAAGTCAAAGACTGCGGCCTTTTTAACTCCTTCGTAACCAGCTCGGATAAATTCACCTCTTTCTTCGTACCATTTCGGGCCTCCTTTAATCTGATCACCTAGTATTTCTACACTACTATTACAAATACTGGCCTTCATCCAATTTAATCCCAAATAATAGTTATTAATCCATTATGTTAAACCAGTTTTCTTTCCAGTTTTTCCATTCTATTGTGAGGGATAAATCATCAATAGCGTCTAGATTTACTAATGGCCTATTTTTCCCTCCTTTTGGTACTCCGGTATTTATGCTTATTGTAACGGTAACAAAGGGTGAGGAAGCAAGTGCAAGAGTGAAACAAATAGGTTTATTAAAGTCCGGTATACAAATAAATCCAGGGGGAACAACAGATGGTCGCGGTGATGACTGACGGTGATCCCGTAAGTGGCGGTGAGGTGAGGCAGCAGGAGAGCGTGACACAGGCCTGAGATGAGCAGTCCGTGGTGGTGAGTAGTGGCATCCGGTGGTGAAGAGTGGACGGGGTTCCAGGGTCAGACGAACAGCGATGACGAGAAACCAGGCAGACGAACAGCGATGACGAGAAACCAGGCAGACGAACGGGAGACTTCATACAACGCTCTGACAAACACAAGACGAAAGACAGGGCAATAAATAGGGATCGGGTAATGAGTAACAGCTGGTGCCAATGAACAATCAACGGAGACGCCCACATGAAACAATCAGTGCTGACGAGCGACACACACAAACTCCACCCACATAGTGCACACCCGAGACCACGGTTTACTAACCGTGACACTTATAAAAGCAGGTCCATAAAACATATTACAATTTTGATACTTATCTACTAATCTAATGACCCCTCCTGCCCCGTAACTTATCTCATACCTATTAGCTAACTTACTCCTCTTTAAAGTCCAGGGCAGCGGGACTATACTTGCACTCCAGTAACACAGAACTGTAGCCACTTGATTAATAGTCAAAGGATCAAAATCTTTAGAGCAGCTACTGTAGGGTGACCATATGCGCCGTTCATACGGGACGTCCAAAGCAGTTTGACCAATAACATGCAGGTATTATACATAATCGACCAATCGTGGGGCTGCGCGTGAGAAGGCGAGATCTACATGGAACAATCAAAGCGATGCAATATGCGCACGTGTTCGTTCGTTCGTTCGTTTGATAGAATCGTCACTGCTCAAAAAAAAAAAAAAAAAAAAAAAAAAGACAGCAAAGTAGGTGCGAGAGCGATCCGAAAGCATAAGGAGCCGTCTGCTCTGCTCTCTAGCTCTCATGAATGTCGCACAACGATCGACCTGCAAACAGCCAAAACCTGGATATTTTAGGCAATATTAAAATCCTGGCCGGGACGTGTCCCGTATAAACGGCGCATATGGTCACCCTAAGCTACTGATAATTTTTCCACACTCCGCACCTTTCAAACCATAAACTGCGTCATAAAAGAAAACTAAATTATTCCTATATACTCCCTTCTCATCTTTCTTCCTTCTTATATTCAATCTTTTCAAATATAATTTCCTTTTTACACTTAAAATTTCACTCGTCAGGTTTCCAGTAAAAGGGTCGGTACCGTTTAGGAAATCACTACAATCCATATTTTCTCTATCTTTGTCACAAAAACTAGCATACGAAAAATCATTATAATCAGTCTTCGTGTATTTATACTTTTGTCCGTGGTTTCCACGACTAATTTCTTTCCTAACACATTTATCCATTTGTTTCACTCTATTCTCTTAATAGTCTTTTATTTCACTTTCGGTTTTAACCATGTCGTTTAGTTTCATTTTCACTAAATACACTTCTGTTTTTCACTTATGTTCATCTAAGTCCCAGCAACCAATTTTAAAATTATATTTGACTCTGGGTATGGTCATTACTCTCTTCCATATCCACGGTATTATATTATTTAATTCCAAATCAATTTTTGTAGTGGACCTAGACTCTAACTCTGCATAACCTGTCTTTCGTGACCCTACATGTCTGTCCCTAACAGTTGTTAATAGATAGGGTGACCATATGCGCCGTTCATACGGGACACGTCCCGGCCAGATTTTAATATTGCCTAAAACGTCCAAAGCAGTTTTGACCAATAACATGCAGGTATTATACATAATCGACCAATCGTGGGGCTGCGCGTGAGAAGGCGAGATCTACATGGAACAATCGAAGCGATGCAATATGTGCACGTGTTCGTTCGTTCGTTTGATAGAATCGTCACTGCTCAAAAAAAAAAAAAAAAAAAAAAAGACAGCAAAGTAGGTGCGAGAGCGATCCGAAAGCATAAGGAGCCGTCTGCTCTGCTCTCTAGCTCTCATGAATGTCGCACAACGATCGACCTCCAAACAGCCAAAACCTGGATATTTTAGGCAATATTAAAATCCTGGCCGGGACGTGTCCCGTATGAACGGCGCATATGGTCACCCTATTAATAGAGCAAATTCACCCTCCGGATTCAAAATTTGACTAATTCTTATCCACTCTTCTACATTCTTTATTTTCTCTGCATATTTTAATTTATCGATTTTACTTTCTCTTTTGCTACTTTCTATTTTACTTTCTCTTTTGCTTTTAACTTTTCCTTCATATTTACACTGTCCAATCTTCCGTGGATCAAAATGTTTGCGTGATCTAAATATCCAACATCCTCCCAGCTCTTAGCTGGAACTGGTCCTGTAAGTTCGTCCTATAAAATAATGAACGGTTTTATTTCCTTCACGCTCTTAAATGTAACTATTTTCCTCAAATATTTCGGTTTCCCTTTTGTGCCATTGTCTCATTTTAATGTGCTTTTAAGCTTAACCTTGGGTGTAAGGACCATATAATAACTTGTCTTGTCAGTACTAATATTATCTAACCATTTCCAAAAATACTAACGTATTATTTTCTATTTCCTTTCTCTTTTTCCTCGAGGTTCCCCATACGGATAATTCAAATCCTGTTATAGTTTGCCTTTGGACTTCCACTTCCGCTAAAATAATACTTCCCGATAATATTTCCCACTTACACTTATTAAGATTAGCAAAAACACAATTACTCCTAATAAAAACCATAAAATGATACTTATCCATCTGCAGCACTGTCGTTGTTTCTTCAACTTTCTGATGGTCTTCCGAGCTTCGCCCAACTCTTCTGGAAGACTTTCTAATGACGGCGAGCATCTCATTTTTCTGTAAACAGAGATTAGTTTTGTAGCGGTCTTCTCCTCAGGATTCCCTTCTTTATCACCTTTACGTCCGGTTGATCATGATGCACTTCAACTTCAATACCCCCCAGCCAATCGAAGTCGGGATGAGCACATAGCAACACATTTGTCCGAAAATGCATCACGATCATGAAAGTCTCTCCAGAGACTTCCATATTTGGGTTTCACTTTCAGTGAGAGACAGATCCTTCTCTTGATCTTTCCTCTTAATCTTGCGAACTAACTCCTCCCTCTCTTGGATAGCTCTGTCTCTCATCTCCTTTCCATCACTCGGAAATATGGGTATTCTTGAAAAGCCCTTTTCTCATGTTCCCTCATCCCTAAATATGGATGTCTACAGAACCTGGACATTATTCCATCCTGAATAATCCCAGCAGTTTAAGCACTCTTAAACCTTCCCACATCGATCGAGAGGACATCAATGTTTTATTTTTTGCTTTACACACCATACACGTCCACAACATTTCACCGTCCCAATTGCAGCTGCTCACTTCTCCGAAATTCCCGAACACTTTGAATGAGTCTATCTGCGATTTAGCGTGAATTGGACGGCACTCACCACAAATTATCACCCCCGATATCTCAGTATGGGTCTGTCTATACATCATTCACTCAGAGCCCATGCCCTTCCTTTCTTCGCATGAGGGCATGTTTGGCACAGCGGATAATCGACTGCATATGACACAATGTTACGGCCAAACGAAACCTTTAACGGCTTTGTTGCTCCTCGGCTGAAAGCTGAGGAAGCGTTCTATCTCTGCTTTCAGCCATAAGTATGCTCTCGCTCCTGTCTATTGTGCTCCATCCGAATTAACCCCCTGCAATTTATTACTTTATTTATGGTTTCCATTCCCTATTTTGTTAATTAAATCCTGATTACTCTGTATTCCGTTATTTTCTAACCATATTTGAACCTGTCACTGCTTTAACCTTATCAATTGTACCCAGACCTTCAAAAAGCCTCTTTTGCCTCCTGGTTATTATTACTTCATCTCCTACGTCAAATTGCAAGTTTCTTTTTATTTTATTTTCTTCGGGCTCCGCTCAGTTGCACCTGTTAAGATCCAACTTATTTTCCGGAAATATTGTGAGCTCCGTCCAGAGCGGATTTCACAGCCCATATCATTATTTCTTTGCTGTGGTTATCTATCTCGAGCAAAAAAAATAAAAATAAAAAAATCTTAGTCATGGCACTGCAAAGTCAATACTAATCTGCTGCGATCGATAATCCTTGGGCAGCTCACTGTCCTTGAACCCTTTTGATGTCATAAATTCCCTGCAGACTCTACAGTCCTTCCTTGTTTCCCTGTATCAGGTACGCCAGTTAGGAATATTTAAATTCCTTAACCTAAGCTCTATCTGAACCATATTTACACTCGGATGATTCAGTTCATCATGCATTTTTTGAAATAACTCTGTTATTTCCTGTAGCTTCACTCGGCAAATCAGTTTATCGACCTCTCTATTCCCATCTGCTGCTTCACCTGTTTGTTTCGTGTGTGACAGTTGGTGATAAAAATGCGCATTTACTTCTTGAAGACGTTTATCGATTTTCTCCCACTGCTCTTTGTGTGCCATTGGCTGATTATCGCCCAAATCCATTCCCTTCTGGCTCCATCTCTGGCTATTTACTTGTGCCTGATTAACAACAAGGTTTTTCTTTATCCTGGCAAGCTCTCATGTCATGGAAAAGATAATTATCGGCTGTTCTTTCACTATCGCTTTTAACTGTAACAACCGTTTCGTCACGGAAGCTAGAATGCGCTCGGCCCCATTTTCGCTGAACTTCTTTATAGCCGGCTCCTGCTGGTGACTAAGAAAAGCTATGGGACCCTTTCCTCCATAGTTAGCAAGGGTTAACATAGCTTCGTCATCTTGTTAAGCGACATGCACTGATAGCGGGACATTATCATCCCGTCTTTCTAACTCTATGCTTTGTAAAGCCATTTGGATTAACTTTAACCTAGCTTTCTCCATGTTTTCGGTCCACTGCCATTTTCCCTCTCTAGTTTCTTGATACAGCACTTTCACTTCTCTAGAGTATTTAGGAATTAATTATCTGATGTAATTTAATGTGCCCAACAATGATTGCAGCTGCTTTCGGTTTTTAGGCAGATCTGATTTTTCCATCTGCTCAAACTTCACTCTCGTGCTCATTTTAAGGGCTTTCGTGTTTTTCCCTAGTTTGGACCCTAAGAAATCTACTTTGTGTTTCCGATTTCCATTTTCTTCAAGCTCCGCTTGAGACCGGCTGACACTATCCTGCCTAGGGTCTGGTCTAGCAGCTTCAGATGCTCGTCCTCTCTAGATGTAGCTATCAGGATATCATCAATATATACAGTAACGGGTAATCCTGCCAATATCTTGAGCACTGAACTTTGAAATACGTTTCCCGCATTCCGATTGCCTTGTGGGAGAAATCGATAGACAAATTGATCACCATCGAATGTGAAAGCAGTTTTCCCGCAACTTTCCTCTGCTAGGGGGATACTCCAGTACCCGTTCGCTAAGTCAATCTTAGACAGCCAGTTCTTGTCTCTGCCTATGTCTCCACAAGTCTTACTAAAGTTAATCAAATACCTCATATCTGGAACTGGAACTTTATTTAATGCCTTATAATTAGTTACTAACCTCCGACTTCCGTCTGGTTTAGAGACGGCTTGGATCGGAGCGTTGGTCGGCGCAGATTCGTCCTTTCGTAATTTTCTAATAACTCCCTGCTCTGTCGGTTCTTTAATAGTCTCGCGGCTGTCATTCTCTGCAGCACCATTCATTTTATATTGTCTCTGAGGAGGGGGAATCCCTCCTTTTACTACATGTTCAAACTCAGCGTGTACTTTACCGCAGTCATTTTTGCTTTGTGCATAACTATTAAAATATTTTCTCAGGATTCTTTCCAGTTCCCCCTTATCGCTCAACTCTGCTAGTGTGTTCATTTAAGTGCCTCTGGACCCGAGGAAGACCCTTTAAATGTCTAATGCACATTCTTTACTCTCATCAACAGCTGCAAACAATTTGCTCTTACCTCTGAGATCCGGATCTGTGATGAAAAGACATGGAATCCTCCCCGGCCCCCGCAACTGCTCAGCTGAGTTCAGGCTGCTTGAGGCTTGTAGGAATGTTCAGTTCAGAATAATATATTATTCATAAATA
Organism: allo-octoploid hybrid of Carassius auratus x Cyprinus carpio; assembly: GCA_024542945.1. Taxonomy (NCBI): domain Eukaryota; kingdom Metazoa; phylum Chordata; class Actinopteri; order Cypriniformes; species allo-octoploid hybrid of Carassius auratus x Cyprinus carpio. The sequence goes on from JANHFF010000179.1 coordinate 11,579, forward strand.
AATTACTCAGAGACTCTTCTTTTAATAAAGTTTTTCGCATCACCATTTGTCATGGCTTCGCTTTATTAATAGACAATAACGCATAAGTAATAAAAATGAAAATAACAGCGAATAAGTCTTCACCATCGAAGTGCGGCCACGCACACAGATTTTCTCTACCTTTTATAGCCTTGCATATCATTTGCATTTCTTCCCTTCATTCTCCCTTATTTGGTAATCACATGTATTCATACACAAACAGAGTACATGACCTTTATCACATCTAATACAGAGTGTCAAAAGTTCAAATGGAAGAATTGCAGGGGTGGTCAGCAACACGTAAATGCTAGCATAAAAATATCTATAACACCTCTTATGCATAGTTACAAGTGTGCTCTATTCAACCACAGAAATCACACCTGCAAGCATGAACACAGCTTGGTTGCGGTTTCATCTCCCAAGTCTATTGGAAAATGCAACCGCATCCTTTCTGCCCTTTAAACAAACAAAGCATATAGCAACTTAATCCACAAAGATTAATACATTTAAAAATTAAAAACAAAAAGAAAGGAAGGTGTGATCACACATCTTATCTGAAACTTCTACATTTTTAAAACTGGAGGTTTAAGTTTTAAAGATTCTAAACCATTTGTTAATGCTTGCAGCTCGAGATGAATCTTATTATACTCAGCAATCTCTCTTATCAATTTCATTATTTTCTTATTCAAAGTTTCCTGCTTCCACATCAGCCTTTTCACAGTTTCTTCTTTTTCAGGCGAGAATGTACTTGTTTGAAAACTCAAATCTGCTATTTATTTATAAAGATAGTGTCTATTTGAAAATTTTCTATGCGGATTTTGGAGCTCCAGGCGATCACCGAACGCTCAGTGCTCATGTATCCAGTGAGAGCAGCCTTAGCTCGGCTAGTCCTTCCGACATTTGCCGCTCGCTCTGATGTCTCTGTAGTGATTAAACACGAGATGCAATTCGTTTTGGGTTGGCTATATTTAACAGGCATCCGTGGTCTCATTATTTGTTCCTGGTCTCATGAAACTATTATTTGTTCCTGGTCATATTGTTTTGGCTGAGCATAAAGTTATGTTTAACTTTATATATTTAATTTGAACTTTACTGTAGTACAGCGCTGACTTTGTAGCATACGTTTGACTGAACTGTTTGCTTTTGTCTTTATTTCCTCTTGTATAAACTTCTTACACTTTGTACTTATCCTTTTATAATGGCTATTATTGTTCATTAAAACTGACATTTAACAAAAAGAGGCAGAGTTGTGCTTATTGTCACGGTTCATCATCGATCGCTACTTTCCAGCATACTCCACACCTACAAAGTAAGGGTACTATTGGCAGTGCAAGGCTGATCAGGGTTCCCTGTACTGAATGGTAATGTACTAAACTGTACTGTACCATACCACTCAGTGGAAACAAGCCATAAGGTCTCCTTTGAGTAAAACTCTTTCCACGCTGAGAGCAGGTGAAAGACTTTATCCCAGTATGAATTAAAATGTGCTCCTTAAGGTTTGATTTGTGTGTAAAACTCTTTCCACAATGAGAGCAGCTGAAAGACTTTATTCCAGCATGAATTAACATGTGATCCCTCAGGTTTCCTTTACATATGAAACTCTTTCCACACTGAGCGCAGGTGAAAGGCTTTTACCCAGTATGAATTAACATGTGCTTCTTAAGGCTTGATTTACGTGTAAAACTCTTTCCACACTGAGAGCAGTAGAAAGACTTTATCCCAGTATGAATTAACATGTGATTCTTAAGGTTTGATTTATGTGTAAAACTCTTTCCACACTGAGAGCAGATGAAAGACTTTATCCCAGTATGAATTAACATGTGCTCCTTAAGGTTTGATTTATGTGTAAAACTCTTTCCACACTGAGAGCAGGTGAAAGACTTTATCCCAGTATGAATTAACATGTGCCTATTAAGGCTTAATTTATGTGTAAAACTCTTTCCACACTGAGAGCAGGAGAAAGACTTTATCCCAGTATGAATTAACACGTGATTCTTAAGGCTTAATTTATATGTAAAACTCTTTCCACACTGAGAGCAGGAGAAAGACTTTATCCCAGTATGAATTAACATGTGATTCTTAAGGCTTGATTTCTGTGTAAAACTCTTTCCACACTGAGAGCAGGAGAAAGGCTTTATCCCAGTATGAAGTAACATGTGATCCTTAAGGCTTGATTTCTGTGTAAAACTCTTTCCACACTGAGAGCAGGATGAAAGACTTTATCCCAGTATGAATTAACACTGTGATTCTTAAGGCTTAATTTATAGTGTAAAACTCTTTCCACACTGAGAGCAGGAGAAAGGCTTTATCCCAGTATGAAGTAACATGTGATCCTTAAGGCTTGATTTCTGTGTAAAACTCTTTCCACACTGAGAGCAGGTGAAAGCCTTTATCCCAGTATGAACTACCATGTGCTTCTTAAGGCTTGATTTCTGTGTAAAACTCTTTCCACACTGAGAGCAGGAGAAAGGCTTTATCCCAGTATGAATTAACATGTGATTCTTAAGGCTTAATTTATGTGTAAAACTCTTTCCACACTGAGAGCAGAAGAAAGGCTTTTCTGAAGAGTGAGTTACCAAATGATTTTTAAGGTGTCTTTTCTTTGTAAAAGTCTTTCCACACTGAGAGCAGCTGGAAGCCTTTATCCCAGTATGAATTACCATGTGACACTTAAGATTTTTGTTACATGTGAATGTTTTTTCACACTGAGAGCAGCTGAAAGGACTTTTGATTTCTGTGTTTTTAATGCTGCAACTCACTGATTTTTCTCCATTGAGATCATGATCTTTCTGATCCTGATGTTTCTCCTCCACTTTACTCATATCTTGTCTTTCTTCTTTCATTTTCATCAGGCCTAAAATCAAATCATTATAAAGATGAAAATCAATTGGATATGTTTGAAAAATAAAAGACTAAAATATTTGTGCACAGATGAAAACAATGTCAATACTGTCCCTTTTTAACACAGATCCATGAAAACGTATAAAAACACTGCATTATGCTGCCAGGCCAGTAGATGGCAATGTAATTTTGTAAAGAAACACACACATGGACAGCTCCAGCAAACAAAGTTTGTTCTTTGATAGAGATGCACCGATTGCAATTTTCTTGGCCAATTCTGATTTCTGATTTTTTTGTTAGTGTGATCTGCCGATACCGATACCGGATTTTTTTCCCCTAAAAGCTATAACTGACAGCATTCACAAAAAAAAAAAAAATCTACTTTTCTCCAAGGCAAAGTTTTATTTTCATAAAAAAAAAAAAAGTCAGCAATAAGACAAGAACAAATAAAAAAGTGCAAACAACAGCACAAATAAATGCAATAGAATAAAGAGAGCTATGAAACTAAGTTTTTCTGGTTAACTCTTAACTGTCACCCGTCCCCTCTGTGGGATGCCTAAGGTTACTTCACTATATTACAATTAAATCCTAGTCTAATCATGACAAACTATATATCGTTGGAAAGGTTTAAGACTCCTAAATAGATATTTTACCAATTTTTTATTTTTTTTTTTGTTAAAAATTATGTAGGAAACAAAATAGATTCATTTATGACAAGAGTGCACCGCAAAAATCTACATCATAACTGGAGTTCTGACCTTTGTCAAAAAAAGTCTTCTTTGTTGCCTTTTTCTCTATCACAGTTTAGAAATCATCAGAAATTATATATCAATGGAAAACTTAACATCTCAAAATTCATCATTCAAACCCCATTTTAAAATCAGACATTGCATTACCATGAGAACAGTACATCAATATCATGTTACAAAACTGTTTTCAATTCATGAATTCTAAAAATTAAAATTAGATGTGCACTTCAGTCTATGTTCAAAAATATGAATGTCAGTTAAGGGGTGAACAAAAAACAAAAGACCAATGAAAATCACTTTCTGCTCTTGACTGAATACGAGAGAGAAGGGGTCAGCGGAGAGAACAGGGCTTACAAAATGTAAAAATCCCCGGTAGCACTTCGGGCAGGTAATCTTCAGATTTTGGTAGCCCGAAAATTTAACTAATCCAAGGACCTTTTTTAAAAAAAATAATAATAATAAATAAATAAACAATTATATAGAAAATCAGATGAAATCTGCAGGAGTGGGTCGTTGTAGCAATATGGTCTGTGAAGCTTAACTGATAATCCATCACAACTCCTAAGTTTCTGGCTAGTCCTGGAAGGAGTTATGGTTGACGAACCCAGCTGTATAGAGAAGTTGTGATGAAACGATGGGTTAGCTGGAACCACCAGCAGTTCTGTCTTAGTAAGGTTGAGCTGAAGGTGATGGTCATTCATCCAGCTAGAAATGTCACTCAGACAGGCTGAAATACGAGCAACTACCGTTGGGATTATCTGGTTGGAATGAAAAGTAGAGTTGAGTGTCATCAGCGTAGCAGTGATAAGAAAAGCCATGCTTCTGAATGACAGATCCTAATAACGTCATGTAGATGGAGAAGAGAAGTGGTCCAAGTACTGAGCCTTGAGGAACCCCAGTAGCAAGTTGTTGTGACTTAGAAACTTCACCCCTCCAAGAAACCCTGAAGGATCTATCAGTAAGGTAGGACTTAAACCACTGGAGTGCGGTTAGAGATGCCCATCTTTCTGAGGGTGGACAGGAGAATCTGGTGATTAATGGTGTCAAAAGCATCAGACAGGTCCAGCAAGATGAGTACTGAGGATTTTGAAGCTGCTCTTGCCAGTCGCAGGGCTTCAGTAACCGAGAGCAGGGCAGTCTCAGTTGATTGGCCGCTTTTGAAGCCAGATTGGTTGCTGTATGCTATCCGAACCAATCAGGATGTGACGCGCCAAAATGGAGCACGAGAACAGAACAGACTAGGGATGCTCCGATCCACCTTTTTCACCTCCGATACTGATTCCAATACCTAGGGTTCGGTACTGGCCGATACAGATAGCGATCAGATTCCAGTGAATTCCCCCCCCCCATTTAAATAAATGTAGAATTTATATATCTCTGTGTGTGGAACTGATAATCATTCTTTCACAATCTACTAGATACAGACTACTTCATTATAAAGAAAAATAAAATAAACAACAAATATGAAAAATATAGGCCTATATATATTCATAATCTATGACAAAAATATATCATAAACTAGGTTAGTGGATAATTCGGCAGCAAAAGTTATTCTACACAATTTTAGAAATCCAAACATTTAGTGAAAAAACAATATTTTGTGGGGAACAAATAAAAGTGTTGCACTAAATATGGTAAAATGTTACACATTGCTATTTGTATTATTATTAAATCTATTCATTAAAAACATTCATGAATGTATTTATATATAAGTTTATATTACAAAATTAAAATACATTTCTTTTAATATGTCAGTGTTGCTTCAAGTGCATCATTCTGCACACCAGATACGCCCATTGTAAACATCTCGTGTTAAAAAGTGCAAAGCACGAAGAGAGACTGATGCGTAGTGTATTATATATGTGCAACAGTTTTTGAGCCTTTCTTTTAACAGTTTTAAATTTCAGTTACTGTGCACGTTATAACAATTTATAGTCTTTTCTACACCCGTGTTCTGTTCTCACAGACATCCATTAGCAAGTAACAAAACAACATTAAACTCCGGCAAGAAGTTAAAGTCCTTTTTGCAAATTCATAGACATGTATTTACAAATCGAGTATAATTATGGGAACACAGAATGATCTTGGAGAGAGCTTTACTGAGCTGACTGTCGTAACCGAACAAGACCAGGGTTTAAAGGCTGAACGAATGAATGACAGCCACGGCGGAGAAAAGAGTTTGTGTGAATTTTAATGTAATAATAATAATAATAATAATGCATTTTATTTGAGGCGCCTTTCAAACCACTCAGTGTCACCGTACAACAAGTTACAACAGTAACAATATTAAAACAGAAAATAACAGCAAATAACAATGTCAATAAAAAACAGCAATAATAATAAATAAATAAGAAAATATAAAAATACTGGACTTGAGTGCACAAAGTAATCATAGAAGATAAGCAGTTCTGAATAAATGAGTTTTAAGTTTGACTTTAAATTGAGCTAAAGAGTCAGAATTACGGATGTTAACTGGGAGAGAATTCCAAAGACGAGGAGAAACACGACTAAAGGCCCTATGGCCCATGGTGGTTAAACGAGCTGAAGGTGCATGAAGGAGACCCAGTGAAGAGGAACGGAGAGTTCGAGAAGGGGTGTAGGGATGTAAGAGGTCTGAAAGGTAAGGTGGAGCAAGGTTATGAAGAGATTTGTATGTGAGGAGGAGAATTTTAAATTCAATCCGAAAGTTGATAGGAAGCCAATGTAGCTGTTGAAGTGATGGGGTGATGTGTTCAATAGGTGAAGTCCGGGTTATGATACGAGCTGCAGAATTCTGAATAAGCTGGAGTTTATGAAGAGATTTGTGTGGTAGACCAGATAAAAGAGAGTTACAATAATCAATGCGGGAGGTGACAAGTGAATGAACAAGAATAGAGGAACTATGCGGAGTGAGAAATGGACGGAGGCGTGCAATATTACAGAGATGAAAATAGCAAGACCTGGTTATGTTATTAATATGAGCATCAAATGAAAGGTACTGTCAAAGATGACCCCCAAGTTCCTAGCCTGACAAGAGGGAGAAATGGAAGAACCATCAATGGATAATGAAAAACTGCAAGACTTAGAGAGAGTAGAATTAGTACCAATGAGGAGTACTTCAGTCTTACTGGCATTAAGTTTGAGGAAATTGGCAGAAAACCAAACATTTATTTCATGAAGGCAGTTGGTAAGGCAGGCGGGAGGGAGAATGGAATCAGGGTTTGTAGAAATGTAAAGCTGAGTGTCATCGGCGTAACAGTGAAATTTAATACCGAATTTTGAAAAGATGTTGCCGAGTGGGAGAAGGTAAATTAGGAACAATAGGGGGCCTAGGACAGAGCCTTGGGGGACACCACAGCTAACAGGAGAAGGTTGGGAATGAAATTTCTTTAGCTGTACAAACTGTGTGCGGTTTGAAAGGTATGAAGTGAAACAGGCATAAGGAATACCAGTGACACCAATGCCAGATAGTCGATGCAAGAGAATACTGTTTGAAATTGTGTCAAAAGCTGCACTCAAGTCAAGTAGAACAAGAATAGATAACAACCCACCATCAGCAGCCATTAACAGGTCATTCGTTACTCTCACTAGTGCAGTTTCAGTGCTATGCTTAGGACGAAACCCTGACTGAAAACACTCATACAAGTTATTATTACTAAGATGAGCATGAACCTGTGCTGCCACTGCTTTTTCAAGAATTTTTGAAATAAATGGAAGATAGGACGGTAATTATCTAAATTGTTTGGGTCTGCGCCAAGTTTCTTAAGAACAGGGGTTATGGCAGCTATTTTAAAAGATGATGGAACAATGCCGGAGCTGAGAGAAGTGTGAATAATACGAGTTATAAGAGAAGATAAAGAGGGAAAAGAGGCCTTTACCAAATGAGTTGGTATAGGATCAAGCAGACATGTGGAAGAATTAGATTTATAAATTAACTGAGAAATTTTTTCTTCAGATGGCAAGTTGAAAGAAGAAAGAAAGAGGAGGGGCAAATTATTTGAGGCACTGTGTGACGAACTACAGTAAGGGGTAGCCAAAAAGGCCAATTGTTGGTGGATGGTAGTTATTTTGTCATTGAAGAAAGACAAATTTATCAGATTGAGCAGTGCAGTACAGGTGTGCAGGAAGTGTATCAGGAGGTTTCAGAATACGATTAACAGTTGAATACAGTGCTTTAGTATTACCATCTCCAGACTCAATTAAATGTGAATAGAAAACATTTTTGGCAGCATAAAGAGCATCTTTGTAAAGATGAACATGTTCACTATACAGTTCTCTATGTATCATAAGACCAGTTCGTTTGTAAAGACGTTCCAAACGCCGCCCTCTGGTTTTGAGCTGGCGAAGTTCAGGAGTGAACCAGGGCGCAGAATGGGTGAATGATACAGTCAGAGTTTTAAGAGGTGCAAGAGTATCAAGGACCTGCTGTAGTTCAAAGTTATAAAAGGAGACCAGATTGTCAGGAGAAGTGAGGTGGTCACTGGGTGGAAAATCAGCAATTGCGTCAGTCAGAACAGAAGGATTGATCTTTTTTATATTCCGAAATGACATCAAACGTTGTTGTTTGGATTTAGAGAGTGTAACATCAACATTAAAGGAAAGCAATTTATTTTACTGATACCGATAGCTAGGTTGGACCACACTGGCCGATAACCGATTAATCAACCGATAGTTTTTAAAATGGATACTAAATAAAAACTAAAACAGTGCTTTACTATTTAAAAAAAAATAGCAGCAGTACTTAACTATATTTTGTAAATGAATAAACATGTTAATATTAACCATTATATTGATCAATAAAGTTATTTCATAGGTTTTTTTATTATTTGTTTTATTTAATTTTTAACTTCCAACTTTGATAATTACTGCAGTTACCATGTTCTGAACATCACAGCCTTTCTTTTCCCTCAGATGTAATCTATCTAGGTGACTGAATAAAAATATTTGGACTTTATTTTTAAAAATTACCTCAACTTAGCACCAAGCTTGTTAGCTAGACAGTTAGCATCAGCTACCAATATTTACTAATTTTCAGTGTGGTTATGAATAAACATTCATATCTGTCTACTCGGCTAGTTAATTCAAACAATATAAACATTTATACTGTTGATAAACAATATAAAAACAGACGTCACATAGGGCTAAATGCCTAGCATTTTAATAGAACTGTTAATGTTATGGCAGCGGGGAATTTGAACGTGCATTAATTATTTTATTTAATCTGTGTTATTTTAATGTTTTGTTTTTTGACGTAAGAGGCACTGATGCTGATGTGTTTGCATTCAAGCATTTCAGTGGGCTTAAATAGATCACCCTTTACAGCAGATTAACTTCCCAAATAAATGACAGTTTTGACATAAATATGATTTTCAGTTACAATAATTAATCCTAAAATTCGACATTAGTACCTTACTTTTAGCAGCATCAGTCGCGCGCGTTCACAAGATCTCCCGGTTGTGAATTGAGTTCACTGGAGACTCGCACTAAATGGTTCATTTGAATCAGTGAGTTGTTGACTCTAGAACAGCTGCAATCGAATCATTCTAATTCGTGAATGAATCTTTTGGTGCGATTTGCGAACCGATTTAAAAGCTTCATTGAAAAGAATCAGTTCGTTCTTGAATCAGAAACCGCTTCTGCGTCTCAGAGCATGTGATATAGCCTATTATAAGGAGTAACGATATGTTTTATGAAATGTAGTTAAGTAAAAAGTACGATCTTATGCTTTGGAATGTAGTGAAGTAAAAGTTACTAAAAATAAAACTACTCCAGTATAGTACAGATACTTGAAAAATGTACTTAAGTACAGTAACGAAGTAAAGCTACTACGTTACTGTCCACCACTGGTAATTATGGTTGTGTGATATTAAGAAATGTATTAAGAAATGTCAAAAATGGGGACCAGGTGTCTTAAAAAGCTGATGATTGCTTCCTTCTGTGTGCATTGTATTTTTAAATTTGTCCAGTGTTTAATGTGGCAAGATTTTTTTGATTTCCAGTTTTGGATAACTACTTTCTTAGCGATAGCTAGAGAAATGAGCAATGGATTCCTGTATTTTTGCGGGATATGGATTTCGGAAAAGTCGCCTATGAGAAAGTGTTGGTGATGATGGGATTCTGTGGCTCAGGATAGTGGACAGTGTCTCAGTGACTGTAATCCAAAAAGAGTGAACTGGTTGGCAATGCCACATGGCGTGCAAATAGTCGTCTGTGCTACCTAAAGTGCATTGTGAACAGATATCAATGTTGTGTAGGCCCATTTTGAACATTTTACTTTGGGTGATGTGAGTTCTATGAATGACTTTATATTGTATAAGCTGCAGGTTTGTGTTATCGGTCATGGAAAATGTATTCTTACAGATTTGTTCCCAGTACTCAGGGTTGGAAGAGACAGCCAGATCGGTTTCCCACTTGGTTGTTGGAAGTGTTATTGTGTTTTGGTTAGAATCAATGTATATAGTTGGGAGGTTAATTTTTTTAAGTTATTAATTTTCAAAATTTCTTCTATAAGCTGGGAAGGTTGTAATGTATTGTTAGTAAGTGTGGTTTTATCTTTAATTTGAAGTCTAAGTTGTTGATATTGAAGGAATTGTTCTCTCCCAACCCCATATTTCTGTGTGAGTGTGTTAAATGACATGAAATGTTGGTTCTCAAATAAGTGGTGAAGATGTGTGATTCCTTTTTGTGCCCATGTGGGAAAATAAAGCGGTTTATTCTGTATCATGAATTCTGGGTTGTGCCAGAGTGGGGTGAACCTGTTTAATTATAATGATGATTTTGTGATTTGGTTCGTTTTCCACCAGGCTGTCAGAGTTGAATGGATGGTAATATGTTGGCAAAGTTTGGATTCCTTGATTGATTGTGAGAGGAAGGGGAGGTCTGCAACTGAGATATTTGTGCATTGGTTTTGTTCCAGTTCTAGCCAAGGGTAATTATGCTTGTGTATATTGATCCATTTAACTATGTACTTTAATTGATTTGCCAGAAAGTAGTGATGGAAGTTTGGTGCCTCAAGCCCCCCATGTGATTTTTTATTTTGTAGTGTTGAGTGTGATATCCTGGGTTTTTTGTTTTTCCAATAAAATTGTGTTGTAAATGAATTAAGAGTTTTGAACCATTTATCTGTAGGAGTGATGGGGATCATAGAAAAAAAAAATAGTTTATTTGGGGTAGGGTTTTCATTTTGACAGCAGCTATTCTTCCGATGAGTGTGAGTGGGTGTTTAGACCAGCGTTTATATTCATCTTCAATTTTCTTTAGGAGTGGAGTATAGTTGAGGGGGAAAAGCTCTGACAGCCTGGGGGAAATCTGAATCCCTAGGTACTTGATGTTACCTGTGTGAAGGTGGAGGGATGTGTCCTGAGCTCCAGAATCCCATGCATCATCTGAAAGTGGTAGTACAATTGACTTGTTCCAGTTGATAGTGTAATGTGAAACAAGGGAGAATCTACTGAGAATGTTGAACGTTTCTTGAAGTGATACTCGTGGGTTCTGTAAATAAAGTAAAAGATCATCTGCATATAAACTGATTTTGTGTTGTGCGTTGTCTGCCTGAATTCCTTTGATTAAGGTGTTTTGTCTTATTGCTGCTGCGAGTGGTTCAATGAAAATTGCGAAGAGAGAAGGCGAGAGTGGGCATCCCTGTCTGGTGCCCTGATGCAGTGTGAAACTCTGTGAAGTGATTCGGTTAGTAGTAATGGTGGCCCTGGGTGATGTGTACAGTATTTTAATCCAATGGATGAATGACTCTCCAAAACCAAACTTGTGAAGTGTATTGAATAAAAAAGACCAATTTACCTTATCAAAAGCTTTTTCTGCATTAAGTGAAATGATAATGGTTTTATATTGTCTTTCTTGTGATATATTAAATAGATTAAAAAGTCTGCGGACATTATCTGTGGCGTATCTATTTCTTATGAAGCCTGTCTGATCTGGATGAATGAGTGTGGGGGTGACTGTTTCTATTCTGGTTGCTAGTGCTTTGGTGATAATTTTCAAGTCAGTATTCAATAGTGAGAGAGGTCGGTAGCTAGAAGGGTGAGATGGATCTTTGTTGGGTTTTAGCAGTAATGTCATGGCTGCTGTATTCATGTGTGTGGGTATGGTAGATGACCTTTTAATTTCTATAATTACTCTGTTGAATAGTGGTGATAATATGTCCCAGAAGTGTCTGTAAAATTCAGCTGGTAATCCATCCGGCCCGGGAGATTTATTACTAGGAATTTTATTGAGCGCTTTAGTAAGTTCATTAAGGGTAAGATGTGCGTCTAAGATGTTGGTTTGTTCTGCAGTTAATTTTGGCAATGTCAGACTGTTCAAGAAGGTGTCGATTTCTGATTGAGTAGGATGGTGAGTGGGAGAATAGAGGTTGCTGTAGAAATTCCGAAATATGTTATTTATATCCTGTGGGTTTTGATTAATGTTTCCTGCAGCGTCTAGGATGGCTGGGATAATTGATTTCTCTTTCTTGTATTGGAGTAAATTTGCTAAATGTTTACTGTTTGCTTTATTACTATATTGAAAACTATTAAATTTCAGTTGCTGAATTTGAAATTGTGTTTTTTTTTTCTGTATGATGTCATCAATTTGTGTTTTAAGTTCCTTTAATTCCTTCTGTTTTGGTTCACTGGGATGGCGAGATATGTCATTTGTGAGGAATTTGATTTTTTGTTCTAATATATTTTCCAATTCTTGTTGCTGTTTTTTCCTACACTGTAGGAAAAACGACAAGTAACTTAACTCAAACCGTTTGAGGAAACCGATTGCCTTAAACCATTTAAGTTTTAAAACTAATAGTTGTGAGTACTCTGAACTTAATTCAGTTCACTGAGTTCAATTGAGTTCACTGAAAGAAGATATACATTGCAATTAAATAATTAAGTGATTAATTGAGTGATAATTGTGAATTAGTGATGAACAGCTGCTGTTAACAAACAGAATTACTGAAGAAAAGAGAAACACAAGAACTACAACTGACTTCAGACACAGCCTTAGATAAAATAAACTGAAATAAAATACATTAAATCTCTCAAGATCTGATTAAACAACCCCACAAACAGCATCACCAGCTCCACTTATTAATAACCAGACTGACTTTATTTCTGTCAGACGTCTACAGAAGATCTTATTGAGAATTAACTAAGGTTTAGATGTTGATTTATGTTTTCATTTAAAGTAACCATGTTAGAGATCAGTGTTTGCTTTAGTTGGGCTCTTGACCCTTGATTTCTGTCTTAGTTTTTTCTTTGGCTGTTGTAACCATTTGTAGTAACTCAAAAGCCCAGAGAAAATATCATCAGGTGTTATACACACACTCACACTCTTAGAAGCTGCTTTTATCCAAAGCAACTTACAGTGCATTCAGGTTAGCATTTTTTTATCTAACCTGTACCTAGATTTTGGTTGTTATACTGTATATTGGTGATGATAATCATTGATTATTGAACTGTTTGGAGTCTAATCTCTGATGAAATAGGTGTTGTGTAATTAGTTGGATTGATTACAGTAAAAGTGATTCTAAGAGCCAGTGGTTCTGTGATAATCAGTTAATATAAAGAACTTTCCAAACAGTTTGGTTTTCTGTGGTGTCAATTAGTCACACACAGACATCAATAATCAGCATATTATGAACCTCAACAATAGTGACCATAAAAAATAAATAAAAAAAAACAATGCAGCAGAGCATGCTGGGAGCTATGGATGAGTTTTGTACTACAATAGTACCCAGCATGCATTGCAGCATGTTTTTTTTTTTGTTTTGTTTGTTTTTTCATAACCATTGTTGAGGTTCATATTCTGATTATTGATGTCTGTGTGTGACTGATTGACACCATAGAAGACCAACCTGTTTGGAAAGTCCTTTATATTAACTGATTATGAAAGAACCACTGACTTTTTGAATGACTTTCATTGTAATCAACTGAACTAACTATAGAACACCTATTTAGTAAGATTATGAACTCTGAACAGCTCCGTAATTGATGATCATCATCACCAATATGCTGTTTAACAACCAATACCTGATCATATTTTCTCTGGGTTTTTTGAGTTATAACAAACGTGTTTTCTAAACACATGGTTACAACGTCCAAAAAAAAAAAAATCTAAGACAGAAATCAAGGGTCAAGAGCCCAACTAAAGCAAACACTGATCTCTAACATGGTTACTTCAAATGAAACAATAAATCAACATCTAAACCTTAGTTAATTCTCAATAAGATCTTCTGTAGACGTCTGACAGAAATAAAGTCATTCTGGTTATTAATAAGTGGAGCTGCTGATGCTGTTTGTTAACAGCAGCTGTTCATCACTAATGCTCAATCAGCACTTAATTAATCACTTGATTACATAATTGCAAAGTTTTAAAACTTACATGGTTTAAGTAAAGGCAATCTGTTTACTCAAACGGTTTGAGTTACTGTGACTTGTCAGGTTTTACAGTGTATATGAAGAGTATGATATAATTTTTCCTCTGATTATGGCCTTCCCAGTTTCCCATAGCAGTGAAGGTGAGGTGTCTGGAGAGTCGTTCATCTCCAAAAAGAATGCCCACTCTTGCCTTATAAGGGTTATAAAGTTGGAGTCTTCTAATAGTGAGTTATTGAAGCGCCATATAATTGAAGTTTTAGCATATGTTTGAGTATTTATAGACAGAGAGATAGGGGCATGATCACTGATTACAATTGAGTGAATTGTGTTATCTGATATCTTGGTTATTTGTGAGTTGCTGATGATAAATAAGTCAATTCTAGATGAACATTGGTGGACTGTGGAAAAATATGAATATTCTCTTAAAAAAGGGTTCCTCATTCTCCAACTATCGCTAAGGCCATAGTCCTCCATATATTGCTTTATTATGTCAGTGGAGTGCCAGTTTCTTAAGTTGCCATAGTTCATAGTTTACTAATGTTAAAAAAAGAAACTTTAAAATGTAAAAATGTAGCCTATTAGTATTAGTAAATGTTGAAATGAACACACTAGGAACAATACTTCTACAGTTTTCATTAATATTACAAATAGACTCTTACTGTTAAGTATTACCATTAAATTTCAACAGTCATGCTTAAAGATAGCCATCTTTAAATATCAACAGTAAACAAAGCCATAGCATTAAAATTACATACATAGATTATTGATATTGTATGTGCACTCTCACACTTTATTTGATCCTATTTTAGAACACTGCATGATTATTTAATAAAATATATATATATATATATATATAGAGAGAGAGAGAGAGAGAGAGAGAGAGAGAGAATTGCGGGCGCCTTTTGTATAAATAAAGTGATGTGACAAGTTACATACTGGGCAAAAGCGCAGCGCTGCGTCACGTTCAATTCAGGCAGCAGTCTAAAACTGTTTATTTAATCACGAAACGGAGTTTGGTGTTTAGAAGAACAGTGATTTGCGACAAATACAACTAAATTTTATGGGAAACTATGTGAATGGCACTCTGTTCCGCTGCAGGATTTTCTGTCGGCTGCATTTAAATGCACTTTTTATAGTTTCCCGCTCTGTGCAGCGCGGAAA
The DNA here is from genome assembly GCA_024542945.1 of allo-octoploid hybrid of Carassius auratus x Cyprinus carpio. Taxonomy (NCBI): domain Eukaryota; kingdom Metazoa; phylum Chordata; class Actinopteri; order Cypriniformes; species allo-octoploid hybrid of Carassius auratus x Cyprinus carpio. The sequence goes on from JANHFF010000179.1 coordinate 26,694, forward strand.
ACATGAGTCAGGCAAGAGAGAACAATATCTCCAGCCTAGTCACTAGCAACATGAATACACTGGAGTGTCGAATAGCTGAGCAGATATATCCGCACCTGTAAGATAGCTCACGGAGAGACTTTAAAAATTCAGAGAAAGCATTTAATTCCTAAAAAAAAATTGCAACAAAGCCTGGTGTTGACGACCAGGAGTTAGGGCTGGGCGATAAATCGATTTTATCGATTAACTCTAATGTGTAGTTTACATCGATTTGCTTGAATTAAAATCGGTTTTCTTTTTAACACCCCCCCTCCCCCCCCCCCTCCTGCGCGTAGAGACATGCTGCCAAGCAGAGCATGTGAGCGAAACAGAGCGGTGTGAACTGAAGCTCCGCAACGTTTCCCGCTGTATGGACGTGCGCTCCACTCAGTCGCACCAAGCAAGCGCCCCGTTAATATTCCGCTCATCCTCGCCATAAACCAATTCACGCTCAGATCCCGCTCCGACATAAAATGTCTCTAGCAGGCCTAATTGTTTACTGTTTGTACCGAAATTATTGGCTAATTGTCTAAAATTATGCATGCAGATAAATGGCAATTTTTCAAAACGAAATTCTTACATTCTTCTTAATTTTATTAATTGTATTAGGCTAATTAAAATGTATTTAATATATTAATCTAACCTTAGTAAACATAGCCTACCTAAAATTCAAAAACTGAAGAAGTGTATTTGATTTTCATGAAAATAGCTGCCGTTGTTATTCTTGTTATCTAACGGTGTAGACACAGTTAGACACTGTCTGCTCTATTTACAACAAGATGGAGATATAGACTAGAAAATATATTTACACTTGCTCTGTCCTACGTCCATGACACTGACTCACTGCGGAGTTGGCAGTTTTAATCTTAACAGCTCTAACACCGAGTGTGCACATGGATGGTTAGATGCATGATGGGCTAGTATAATCTTCCCAGCATTAAGATAATACTGCTTTTTTTTTTTTTTTTTTTTTTTTTATAAATCATCTTGTCTCAGTTACAAATTTGACTGGTAAATGATAAAGAATGATAGCCCCTTTTGTATTGCATTGCATTGCATATCAGGGATGACAGATTGATAAAAAGACATGCTTTTTGTGACTAGATTTAGCTTTTGATACTTTGCGGTAAAAGTGGCTCTCTGATTGACTCTGCCCTATCAGTGCGACTCCCATGAAAAAAATTTATAAATAGTAAAGACCTTTGACAGTCTTACAGACTGTATCCAGCATGATAAGAATGTTATGTTACATTTTATTTTATGTAACGTTTTCACGGTTTACAATGGCAGGACCTGCCATCTTGTCTTTTTGGCTTGTTGTTTCTGATTGCAATTTAACCTGAAGGGGGAATCCAGATCAAATCCCAGAAGGTAAAGTCAAAACAAAATAAAGGTAAAACTTGTTTTGAACAATTTCTTTGTCATCTGAATATTGATTTTAAGTAGGGGGAAAAATTTTTTTTTAGGCCATATCGCCCAGCCCTACCCGGAGTTATGCAAAAACCGACGCAGAGAAACATCCAAGACAAGTTTTCCAAAGCCAAGAAAAGAGTAAAGATATAAGGTACAAAGTACAGTGTTTCAGATAAATGTTACACCATACTGCTGCTGCTGTTGTTCTTTCAATGAGCGAATTTAAAGGGTATGCAATAAATGAAATGCCAAACGAACATACAATAATAAACCTGTGTCTTTATCAAAAGTAAATCATAAAATATAAAAAAGGTGTAACAATTTATCCAGTTTAATAAAATAAATGAACACTAATAAAATAAAGTAACAAACTGACTTTTTTCACATCATGCTAAAGTTTTACAGACTATGAGAAATTCACACTCCCCATAAAGGACTGATTATGGAAATGAAATGGTTCTTTTGTATTGCAAACACGATACTTGACTCTGAACTGCTGCTAATCATTATTCTTTTGTCTATAATATTCTGACCATTGGTGCCCGTCTCACACCTAGATTGCCTACACTTCTTCATTTCATTGTTAATCTACACCCCGCCACCAGCGCGACACGTTTACATTAATCCACACCCCCGCCTCCAGCAGCGCGACACACGTTTACATTACACCCAGATTCCTAAAATATTTGTATTTTCTCTTTATTATGGCAGGTGGTCTAATAAATTGTTAAGCTCTGTATGTTTTCATAGCATTAAGTTTGTTTGAAGGACATTGGGCAGAATGTGGAATAGTGTTTTTGTCAATAAAATAAAAAAGGAAACCAATATTTTTATTATTATTAATCTGATTAATCGATTAAGCGGTGAAAAATAACCGACCAACTAATCGATTACTCTGACTGAATTTAAATAACACATCAGATACACATCAGAAATCACTGATTACAGATCAGACATTATAATAAACAAGTTTACTTCTATGTTGTGACAACGCACTGTGTGCTGTATGTGTTGTGAGGTGTATGCATAATAATCTGAAAGCTGTATAAATAATCTTTCCATTGATGTATGGTTTGTTAGGATGTGCAAAAAAAAAAATCTAAATATTGAGGAAATCACCTTTAAAGTTGTCAAAAAGTTATTAGCACTGCAAATTACTAATCAAAAATTAAGTTTTGATGTATTTATGGTAGGAAATTTACAAAATATCTAAATGGAACATGATCTTTACTTTATATCCTAATGATTTGTTGGCATAAAAGACAAATTGATAATTTTGACCAATACAATGTATTTTTGGCTATTGCTTCAAATATACATGATTGGTTTTGTGCTTCAGGGTCACGTATATCTTACAGTAAAAGTCAGTTAGAATTGCTGTTTGCAAAGCCTGCTGCAAAACTGTTACTTACTTACAGTGAAATGTAACAAACAAGCAAGTAATGCTCTACTGAGACATTCACATGATTTAAAATAACCAAAGTCCTATAGTGACTTTCCTTAAAATGTGTTTTATACTAGCGTAAAAACAAATTCAGTCTCACACGCTCTGAGTTCAACAGTTTATGATTCCAAAAAGCAAAAATAAAGTCTAATTAAAGTAATAATTAAATCTTCTCAGTGTCCATTCGCTCACATTTCCATAAGAACTTTGAAACATGAATTTAAGACATTTTAATGATAGTTAAGGTCTTATTTTTACATAAAGGATCTGTGAATGTACCAAAAATATTCATTAAAAGATGAATGAAGAATAAACACCAACCTCTTTGTTCCTCGTGAGATATGCGGGTTTCTGGTTCCTCGTGTTTTATTCTGCGGGTTTCTGGCTCCTCGTGTTTTATTATGCGGGTTTCTGGTTCCTCGTGTTTTATTCTCCATGTTTCTGGTTCCTCGTGTTTTATTCTGCGGGTTTCTGGTTCCTCGTGTTTTATTCTCCATGTTTCTGGTTCCTCGTGTTTTATTCTCCGGGTTTCTGGTTCCTCGTGTTTTATTCTCCATGTTTCTGGTTCCTCGTGTTTTATTCTCCGGGTTTCTGGTTCCTCGTGTTTTATTCTGCAGGTTTCTGGTTCCTCGTGTTTTATTCTCCGGGTTTCTGGTTCACTCGTGTTCTCTTCACTCTCTTCTTTAACAAACTCCATCTTCACAGCAACAGATCTCAGTTCAGATGATACTCCTCCAGATATTCCTGCTTGATTCGACTGTGAGGACGAGAATATTACAGGTATTTATTGACCTGATTCAAAAACTGTACTTCTCCATTTATAGAATCAACATTTCCAACTGTCTGTATTAAACCAGCATCACGACAAAGCAACAGAGAGCGCGGTGAAACTAATCTTCTTCCTCTGAGGTTTAATGGTGTTTGGCAAATAAACATATGTGTTTAGCGCCACCCGCTGGACTGGAGAGTGAAGTGGCGAGAGGAGGGAAATAATACGGGGAAAATTTACCACTTTGTCGTTTTTATTTTAATTTCAGTATATGCTTTATAACATGTATGTAACATGTATTATTAACATTTAAATAAAAGTTAAATATTCTCAGCAAGAATGTCTTAAGATGTTATTAAAATTAATGGTAACACTTTACAATAAGGTTAATTAAACTTTAATGTATTAACTAACATGAACTAACCATGAGCAATACATTTGTTATTGTATTTACTAATCTTCATTTACGTTAGTTAATGAAAATACAGTTGTTTATTGTTTGTTCATGTTCACAGAGCATTAACTAATGTTAGCAAGATTAATAATGTATTAGTAAATGTTGAGATTATCATTAACAAAGAATAATAAATGCTTTATAAGTGCAGTTCATTATTAGTTCATGTTAACTAATGAACCACATTGTTACCAAATTAATAATTTATAGATTTACTTGATACTGAAATGCTTATGGTAAAAATACCAGCATTCTTTGTATATGAATAGCATGCCAAGACAATTATTTCCTTGTTATTAATTTAGGTATGAAACAGTTTAATTCTGATAAAGAAATGTGAAATTTGTACATCTGCATATAAAAACTTTTTGTACATATAAATCTCTGGTTAAACATTAACATCCTTAACACGCTTTCTTCCTTTAATACTTGATCTCCTTTAATCATTAAGCCTTCCTTTTATTTCTTATGTAAATAAAACATTCTCGACTCAAACTCAAAGGAAAGCTAAGTCTTTGATCATTGAAGCTTCAATGGTTTGTATAATGTGATCGTGACAGCACAGCAAAAATTAGAGTGTAAGTTCAAAAATGTAAAATAAAAGAAAGAAAACAAACCTCAAGGGGAAATTCTCCAAAAACAGCAGACACCACCACTTCCTGATGCAAGGCATGTCAGGCTAAAATAAAAATAAATACACAGTTACCTTTTAATATTATGGGGGTTTGCCATTGCATATTTCACTTACCTCTGTAAAAGGCCCCTGCAGTCACAAAGCTCAGTGAATACTGAAATGGTAAACATTACAAATACATTTGCTAAGATACATATACTGGATAAACATCTATTAAGCAACACATCAGCTTTATAAACTTACCATCAGGACAAAGACACCACAGTTGTTGCTGAGATGTTGTTATGGAAGGCCCTGTTGATGTTGCCATGCACATAGTCAAACTACCTTGAAAAAGTAAAACAATTTCCAATGCTTTTACAGTTATGAATATTGGTACTGTAATATTGTTGACACAGTATTCATGCCAAGGCCCAGGAGACAAGATTTGTGCAATGTTTCTGTGATGACAAAGAACATAACTTAAAAAACAGTTACTGCACTGCAACAAACAAAACAATACAAGACAACTGAAATGTGGGTGTCACAAGTCGGTCAGGCTCACCACCCAGCCAATCACAACGCACCCTCTCACCTGAGTACTAATCAGCAGCACCTGATCACGATTACCTCATCAGCTCACCACCACATATAAGCACATACCGCAGTCACTTCATTGTCCAATCTAGTAGCTACTACGCAGAACCCTCCAGTATCTAGATACTTGTATTGGCTCTCATACAAGCCTTGCTACTTACTACTTTGTCAAACCTTATTCCCCTAGACTCCTGTGTTCTCCAGTGTGCCTCCAGCGAATCCTCTTCCAAGTTCTCCTCTCCAGTGTTACCCTGAGGTGTGTGCAATGGATCCTCCGTTCCGGTCACCCTACCTGCTTTACAGCATGAGTAAGACGTTATCCAATCAAGTCATCCAAACCCTGCTTAACAGTTCCTCCGGACTCTCTCACCTGCTTCTCACCATTTTCACATACAAACCTGTTTTTATAATAAACCTGTTGAAATATAACCTTCTGTCCCTGAGTCTGTTTGTTACAGTGGGGCAGAACCTGAACTTCTCATGAATATTATATGACCATTTTCATTGACAGTTCACGAAAAAAGTGATCTGTAAAAATAATTTGATAAACTCCAAAACCATTTAAATAAACCCTCTAAAAATAAAGTCAGATGAACAAGTCACTAGCTGATAAACCTACATGTGGTTAATAACAGCCACAGTTTTATTAAAATGTGCTTAGGAATGACCACAATCTCATCAAAATGTGGTTAAGAACGATCACAATCTTATCAAAATGTGGTTAAAAATGACCACAATTTTATAAAATGTGGTTAAGAACGACCACAATCTCTGAACTCCGAACAGTGCACTATAAAACCTGTAGATGAGCATGTATTCTTCCTGACTGAATGTTTGGCTGTGCAGAGGATCAAGGAAAAAATGTCATGCTCTCCCTGGGCTCATAATCTGTTGATATGTCACCATATATACACAGAAAGAAGACGACTGCAGTTTATAAATCAAAAAGTATCTCAAAATTATGCAGACATAAGTTATCCCAGGTAAACAACAGATTCAGAATTACTTACACAAACCATCCAATGTCCTGGTATCCATGTTGGGAAGATAAACCAGTCAATCTTTTCATCCAGCTTGAAAACAAATAATATTGGTCATCACCAAACTTTGGTGTGTCTGGGTTTCATATTAAATAGAACTGACTATAATACATACAGGCAGGTGTAGAAGGTAATCTTCAAGTGTCATGTTTGGCCATGTTGCAATTTGATATGAATTGGCAGAAAAAACATTCACATTCTGTATGGAAAATTGAACATACTTTAATCTAACCTAAGGCAAAGTGGAGAATTTTAAATACTAAATATAACAACAGTTGAGAGTATTAACAATCTGACCACTGTAAGCACTTCTACAAAAGTAAGCATATTTCAACCTGCTTAAAAGGATAGTTCACCCAAAAATGAAAATTTTGGTCTATGTCTGTACCTGTATATACTTCCACAGTATCCCCCCCAACACAATGGAAGTCAATAGGGACCACCAACTGTTTGTTTACCATTCATTGTCTTCATCTTTTGTGTGAACTCCAAACACAAAATATAAAGACAAACTCATACTGGTTTGGAACAACTTGACGGTGAGTATTTGACATCCATAATGATGAATATCTAGGCTGCACAGATAGCCGTAGAGAGTGAGTAAATGATGACAGAATGTTCATTTTGGGTGTATCCCTTTAAGCGGCTTAAGTAATTTGAGCTCAAAATATATACTATTTCACCTATGATTTTGCTATGGTCTCTACCATTTTCAGGCAACAGTTGAGAACCTGCGTTAAAATAAAACAAAAAATCAGTATAAACAACATTCACCATTAATTGCTAGATTCAAATATAATGTCTTTGAACTGTGTACCGTTCTCTCAATGTCTTTTTCCAGTCCCAGACAGCACAGGTCTGATCGTTTTAGCGTTGTGTTATAAACAGTTGCCAATGGCTCGTCTTTGCACTTTACGACATCCAAAGCATTGTACAAGACCAATAGTGCGCAACACAACTCTCTTATCGTTACTATTGTTTTGGTGAAAAACATCACACAGGCAATAGTGTTCAGAGGAACCCGTCAATGGATGGCAGTCAGGATCCACATTTTTTTCCCTGTGAGCCAGCCAGGGAAGATGAACTTTTAGCTTCCCTTCTTTTGCTTTTTGTATGTTTTCAGAGGAGGGGTCTTGCACTCTGCCCTCAAAGGGATGGAAAAGTGGGTGAAGTGGCATACGTTTATTTGTGCGTGCCACTAATCCTCTAGGGTAATCATAAATTGTAACATTAGGAAAGTGTTTCCAAGACAATAAAAGGTCAGCAAAGTCACGGGGACTCTCTGCTCTCAAGTTAAATTTAATAGAATACACAATACCACAAGGACACATTATCACACCCAGGCTACCTAAAAGCACACAAAACATTTGAATGAAAACTTAGGCCTAAATTTTCTGGAAGGAGTTATTGCTGTTTTAGGCTGTTTGCCACATATTTCATTAGTGTTTATTTTGTAGTACGGTATTGTTAACTTCATTAAGTAACAAAAAACATAACTTACCAGAAGCACCTCACACCTATTCAAACACCTTGTTGTACGTCACTCTGTTTGACATTTTATTACGAAGTCTGAGAATGAGATCCATTTTGAAACCAACAACATCAACCCCACACTGTCGACACAGCTTTTTCAAATCTTGAATCTGATCAAATATGCAAATTTGTGAGCAAAAATAAATTACTATAAAATGATCATATGAAGACACTGAACCCTCCAGTATCTGGCTACTTGTATTGACTCTCATACCAGCCTTGCTACTTGAAGACCCTATACATACCACTGTTGGTTTACCACTAGCTTCATGTGGTAAACCAAAACCATTCTGAAAATTTTAAACTATTTACCTTAAGGTGGAGCAGCTCATCACCAAGCCTTTCCTCGGTAAAAGGCACATCAATGTCACTCTTATCAGTTGAGGATTGAACCTTTGCACTCTCTGTGTTTAATACCATTGCAGATTCCCTTGTTTTTGGACCTATCCATGGGGACCAGTTGTGGTAACTTAGTGAAACTGTAAATAGGTTTTCTTTGCCACCTTGAGGAGAAAAATACATCTCCTCACTGAGTATTTTTAGCTTACATCAAGACATTTGGTAGAAAAGCAAGATGACAAGCCTTGTTTTCTAAAACAAATACCAAAATTAGGTGCATTTATCCTTAAAACAAGCTGCCAGTGAGAAGAAAAATGAACTTATTTTAAAGAGAATACATGTCATTTTGCTTCTCAATGAAATGCATCCTCATGTGAGAAGTTTTGTATATTTGGGACTTTTGGAAATTTGCTGCAAATATTACAGTGAAAATTTTTAAAAAATAAATTACTAATTTAATCATTTAATAAATTAATTACACTAAGCCATATCATAATATCAATCACATTATCATGCAGTGAGACACAAATCAGAATCAAAACTTGGGAAAACCCTCTGCTTATCATGTCCATTGCTACTGCATTCCAAAATTCCTCTATGTCAACATGACCATCATAAGTCGCAGGTGGAGACTGAATTTCACTCACTGTGCTATAAAGAAATTTAAATTTGTGGATTATTAAATTTGTCAGAAATTTGTGAATTATTAATTTAAACAAAAACATAAAACTATAATAGGAACCATTGCAACTACAATAACTTTATACTTACCTGGGATGCTGGTAAAGTTATTGTTAGGACATTGTTGGTTCAAATACAGAAATGAAATGCTTTGTTGATGGACCTCCAACAGTGATGTGAAAAGACAAAGGTGTTTCAGCAGTATTTGCCTCTTGCCTCACCAAACCACAACTGCTGCACCGGCTGAGAGAGACGGTTGTCTGTCAGTGCAACATTGGGGTTGTCAACTAGTTTACAAAAAGACAGCGATTTGACATGGCAACACTCAAAGGGCAGTATCCCAGTGTTATGGGCAAACTCTGCATTTAAAATACACTGGTCTAGTTCACATGCTGAGCGATAGTTTGCGCCCCAACTATTTTTTATTATATATATGGGTGTTGCTTGACCAAGAAAAGCCTTTTCAACTGCAAACCATGAATGTTATTTTTAATCAATGCACTGAGATTGAAAGTGCCTCTCAGGAGTAATTTCATTTTATTTTTCAGTGTGACGCCATCTAATGTGAGTTTGTAGATTTATGGCCAGTAATGTCAAATGACATTGGCTGCCTGTGACAGTCCTCTTTTTGGGAGCGGATCATTTTGGGAGGATGGCAGGTGACTGAGGCAGTGTCTGCTGAACCGAGGAGGAAGACTGAGGCAGCGTCTGCTGGACTGAGGAAGACTTAGGCAGCGTCTGCTGGACCGAGGAGGACTGAGGCTGGTCTTTGAGATTCGTAGTGGGCTGACGAAGAGAATTCTGTGCGTACTCGGCCCGAGCAATGAATCGGTTCCATGAGTTCTGGTGGCTGTGGCAGAAGGTACGGAGGTAGCGACCTATCTCCTGGATCTTCCTCTCCATTTGACCGTTACTCTGAGGGTGGTATCCAGAAGATAGACTTACGGTCACACCTAGGAGCGAGAGAAAAGATCTCCAAACTCGGGAGATAAATTGGGGACCTCTATCTAAAACAATGTCTACGGGGATGCCAAAATAAAAATAAAAAAAAAGTACCTCCGCCGTCTCCATGGCAGTTGGGAGTCCTTTTATACAAGTGTTACCATCAGATGCAGGTAAGTCTGTGACAAAATCAACTCCTAGGTGTGACCAAGGACGTCATGGAATGGGGAGAGGAGGGATCTTTCCAGATGGTAAGTGGCGTGGTGTTTTGGCCATCCTCTCACGTACCTTCTGATGTCGTTGGCCATTCCCGACCACCAGAAGTGATCTTGTAGCACTGAGAGGGTTTGATTTGTCCCAGGATGACCAATACCCAAGGAAGTATGCACTTTATGGATCAAAGGGGTCCTTTGACTGCGAGGAACATAGGTGTGTGTTGCGGAGTACCCCAGCAGAGCAGGATCGGAGACACTGGCGGCATCGATATCCTTGTCCAGGGTCAACTGAATTGGGCTGACAATCAAACTTGATGGGAGGATGGATTCAGGATTCTCTGATGAATCATCTGGAGCAGTGGAGCCTTGAGAGGGTGTCTGCCTTAGAGTTCTTGGTCCCTGGATGATCAGAGATGGTGAAATGGAATCGGGTAAAGAAGAGGGCCCACCTGGCTTGTCTGGGATTTAGTCTTTTAGCCTCCCAGAGATACTCAAGATTTTGGTGATCTGTGAAGACTACAAACGGGTGGTGAGCCCCCTCCAGCCAGTGTCTCCACTCCTCAAGGGCGAGTTTGATGGCCAGAAGTTCTCTATTCCCGATGTCATAGTTTTGCTCCACCGGGGACAACTCCCAGGAGAAGAAGGCACATGGATGAAGCAGAGGAGGGTTCCCCTGCTGCTGGGACAGGACGACTCCATCTCCAGATGTTGAGGCATCTACTTCCACAATGAAGTGCTTCTGTGAGTCTGGGTGGACCAGGAGTGGAGCCAAGGTAAAGGCCTGTTGAAGGGTTTCCATGGCAGTGGTCGCTTCGGGTGACCAGGACAGAGACTTGGGCTTGCCTTTTAGGAGGTTGGTGAGCGGGGCTGTGATAGAGCTATATTTGAGGATGAATTGACGATAGAAATTTAAGAAACCTAGGAATCACTGGCGTTCTTTGATTGTCATGGATTTGGGCCAGGTTTTGCTGGCTTCCACCTTCCCCTCGTCCATCTCGATTCCTCAAGTACTGATTTAGTATCCAAGGAACTGGATTGAAGTTTGGAAAGTGCACTTTTCTGCCTTGAGGAATAGTTGGTGTTGGAGTTTTTGGAGAACCTCAGAGATGTGTTGGCGATGTTTGGCCTCATTCCGGGAGTACACCAGAATGTCTTTGATGTAGACCAGTACGAATCGATGGAGGTACTCCCGGAATACCTCATTCATGTATCATTAGAATACGTAAAGGGCATTGACCAACCCATATGGCATGACGAGATATTCATAATGGCCAGTAGGTGTCACTAAGGCAGTCTTCCACTCGTCCCCCTCACGTATTCGAATGAGGTTATATGCACTCCTGAGGTCCAGCTTAGTGAAGATCCTGGCTCCATGCAGTTGTTTCCAGTGCAGATAGGATATGGGGAAGTGGGTTCCGGTAATTGTAATTTGATTTAAGGCCCGATAATCGATGCAAGGCTGCAAGCCTCCATCCTTTTTGGCCACAAAGAAAAAGCTGGAAGCAGCAGGGAAGTTGATGGACAGATGTAGCCTTGCTGTAATGCCTCTGCTATATACTCCTCCATGGCCTACTGTTCGGGGATGGAAAGTGAGTATATTTTACCTCTGGGTACTGGTTCGTCTGGGAGGAGATCTATGGCACAGTCCCATGGTCGGTGAGGTGGTAAGTTGGAGGGTCGTTTCGGGCAGAACACATCACTGAAGTGGGCATATTCCTTGGGGATATCGACGGAACGGTTTTCCAGGGGCCTCTCTATGGAAATAGAGTTGATAGGGATCATTGGAACCGCCTTGATTGGTCTTGGGAGTTGAGGAAAGCACCCAGGTAAACATTCATGGCCACACTCCAGGACTTCTCCTGTTGTCCATGAGATGTTAGGGTTGTGGGAAATGAGCCAAGGGTGCCCTACTTTCCCAGCGGTGGAATCCTCCAGAACCAATAGACAAATGTCTTCCACGTGTAACTGACCCACACGGAGCTGGATGGGACCCACACAGTGTTGAACTTGTCCTTGGCCGAGGGGACTCCCAGTTATTAACTGGATTTTGTAAGGGATATCATTGAGTCTTTTCTTGAGCTGGAGCTGGTTACATAGGTCGGCAGAGATGAAGTTTCCAGCTGACCCAGAATCAAGGAGGGCATAAACTGAAACACAATTTTGAGAGGTAGTGAGCTGCACAGCAGTGGTTAGAGGATGTACATTGACTGGGGACGAGGAAACCACACTCACCGCTGGTCGTGGGGGACGGATGGGACATATCTGTATGACATGTCCCCCCTGGCCGCAGTATAGACATAATCCTTGGGTCAGCTGGCATTTACGTTCGGCCGAGGACAGAAGTGTGTTGTCAACTTGCATGGGCTCGTGTTGGGGTTCCGGAGGGCTGGGAAACTCTGGTTGGCGAAGTGGAACAGGTAGATTTTGGCATTGATTTTCCGCCATACAGCCATATAGCCGATTGGTTAATTGGTTGAATGAAACACTCGAGCCCCATGGTGTCATCGAAGGCAGCGAGATGCAACCGCAGAGAGGGCTCTAATCCTTGGCGATAGGTCGCCAACACGGCCCGTTCATTCCAACCACTCGAGGCTGCTAGAGTGCGAAAACATAGAGCATAGTCCTGCACAGAGGTTTTTCCTTGTTTTAAATAGTATAATTTCTCACCCACTGAAGCATCTCCTACTGGTCGACCAAACACTTCAGGAAAGTGGGTGATAAAGGCATTCAGGAATTTGGTGACCGGTCCATTTTTGCTGCCATAATGACTCTGCCCACTGGAGTGCTCGACCTGTTAGCAAGGACAGAATAAAGGAAATTTTAGCCCTCTCTGTAAGGAAACGAGGCAGTTCCATCTCCAGGGCAAGGGAACACTGCAGGAGGAATCCGCTGCAAGCATCCGCCGAACCAGAGTAGGGCACCGGATTGACCATGGGACTGGCAGCATAAATCGGTCCAGGTGAAGAAGAGGCTGGTGGGGAAACAGATTCGGAAGCCGGTGCAATGGTGACAGGGGGTGTGAGCACACGATGAAGGGAATCCACCAGCTCCTGGAATGGATCCACGTCTGTTTGATTCATGATGGTAAGGTCTGGTCTTCTGTAATGGATAGACTCCAGACACAGACAGGTTAGAATCAAACAGATGAGTTTATTGTACAGATGTGGTAAATGGCAATGGCAGGTATGTAACTGAGGTGAGCAAGGATATTGATGGATGAACTTTCCAGTTACCAGGTCATGTAGATCGTTGGATGATGGAAGGTTTGCGGAGGAGCTTGTGTTGGAATTGGAAAGCCAGTAGGTAATGGTCGGAACACAAACACAGGAACACTAGGAGGAGATGAAGGAGATCGAGAGACTTGGAATAATAGTTCAAGTAAGTTGCTAAGTATGAGCAATGAGTCCTTTCCACAATGGAGACCAGACAATGTGTTTGTGTGCTTGGTTCCCTTTTAACTGTGGTGCTGTTGATTAGTGGATGACGGTCAGGTGCGGCTGATCAGAACTCCAGTGATTGGGATCATTGGTGAGTGGGAGAGCCTAATAACCTACACCTATATATAATGTAGAAATGTAATATTTTCTGTAAAGCTGCTTTGCAACGATTGGTATCATGAAAAGCGCTATACAAATAAACTTGAATTGAATGTAAAAATTAACACAACAGTCATCATTTACTCCTGACATCTGAGCTGCTGAAGATGGCTTGATTTTGTTTTTGAAGGGAATGTGCCCCCAATCTACCTAGATCCGTCTATGTTTGTGCAAATCATTTGTGATCCAGCTTCACCAACAGAACTGAGTATAAGTTTTTTTTTTTTTTTTATGAATCTTTGCAAATCACCTTTCCTAATAATGTGATTGTTATTAAGTTCTGCAGCTAAAGTTTACAGTCCCATAAGAGTGGCTTGTTGCCTCATTAAAGTGAGAGGCGGGGTTAGCAAAGTTCATTAGCATTTAAAGGAACATGCACCAAAACGGCTCACTGTGAACAGAGCTGTTTTTGACAGGGTAAAATTGTGTTGTTTTACACTACAAATGAGAAATTTTAACCAAAGTATGTTAGAGACTTTTTATTAAGACCCTAATGAGTCATATCAACAAATGTGAGTCTCAAGGTATCCTTTACGTGCAAAACACTTTCCACACTGATAGCAGGTTCAGTTCAGTTCATCTTTATTTATTTCCTGAAGGCAATTTGGTTGCAGCAATCAAATATTTCACATAAACAACAAAAACACAATACAAATCCACAATCCATTTAATTCCTAATAAGTTCTTACCTTGAATTTTAAAACTTAACAGCTTAGGGGATAAATGAATGTCTAAACCAATTTGTTTTACAAAAAGGGGTTCTATAATGAATGCCAGAAGAGAGAAGGTGAAACTCATGATACATAGGGTGGGAATCATCTAACAAAATGCTCTGGGCTTTACCCAAAACTTGTCTATTATATAACTGGACCATAGTCATCTGCTTCCTCCCGTTATTTTACTTCCCTGGTTTACAATCCTCTCAAGACAATTTTTGTTTTTCACATTTAGAGAATTAAACCAGCACAGCAGTGAAAAAGATAACAATAACTAAATATAGGGTCTGTAGAACATGCACATCAATGTTTTTTCACATCAAATGACCTTAGTTTCCGCAAGCAATACAATCTTTGCTGCGCCCTCTTGCACAAAACCTCAGTATTGAGAGAAAATTACAATTTGTTATCCAAAACAGTGCCCAAATACTTGTACTGTTAAACACTCTCAATACCTACTTTATTAATGCTTGTTTGCTTATACTTAATAGATTTCCTCCTAGAGTTAAAATCAATAGTCATCTCCTTAGTTTTAAAAACATTAAAGGCACAATAAGTAAGATTTTTTTAAATTAAAATATCCAAAAACCACTAGAACAGTGTTATATATATTTTGCTGACTTGTTTACTTACATTATACCAAATGATTCAAAGAATGTTTAAATCCAGAGGAATAAGCCATTTTAACTAGTGACATGGACTGTGTCCATAGTGTCACTGTGTTGCCTGCCAATGACATCATAAACCCTTGATTTCCGATTTCTCGGTTTTGTTTTGTAGAAACACCAAAGACGCTTTAATATGTTGTGTTTTAATAGACCAGCGATGACTATACAGAGTAGCATTATAACAGAACCTTAAAATGTATCTAGTATGATAAAACAGTGCTGTTTTACCCTACACGACTGGATGGAGCTGAAGCAATCGTCTGTGGCATAGTAAAAGTTCCGCAGCTTTCGAGCCGTACGTGTGTCATGCTCATTCAGTGGCCTTGTTTCGCTTTGACGGCTTTCAGCTTCACCCTGCTTTATTCTACTATGTTACTAAACCATGTGCTCATCCATGAACATGATTTCTGTCCGAGTCCCGTCAGATCAGCTTTGAGGATGAAGAGTCCCCTATGATTCCACACTCAGTCATGGCGTCATCAAACTATGCTACCTGGTCTAACTACCATCAAACTATGCACCCTCCAGCGGCAAAAATTACATATTGTGCCTTTAAGTTTTAAGAAAACATTCTGACACCACATCATAAAATCATGAACCACAGGGCCAAACATGGAGTCCTCCTCACTCATTAAACTAACGATTACAGAATCATCAGCAAATTTTATAATATGCCTATTTCTATAACTACACTTACAGTCATTTGTGTACAAGATAAATAATAAAGGAGAGAGGACACATCCTGGAGGTGATCCAGTAGATGACAACAGCCATTCAGAAAAACAGTCATTCAGAGTTGCCAAATTAACCTTGCAGTGTCCTTTCTGTGTAAAAGTCTTTCTACACTGAGAGTAGATGAAAGACCTTTACCCAGTATGAACTGACATGTGCCTCTTAAGGTTTGATTTATATGTAAAACATTTTCCACACTAAGAGCAGGAGAAAGGCTTTCCTGAAGTGTAAGTTGCCAAATGATTATTAAGGTGTCCTTTCTGTGTAAAAGTCTTTCCACATTGAGAGCAGGTGAAAGGCTTTATTCCAGTATGAATTAACATGTGCCTCTTAAGGTTTGATTTATATGTCAAACTCTTTCCACACTGAGAGCAGGAGAAACGCTTTCCTGAAGTGTGAGTTACCAAATGATTATTAAATTGTCCTTTATGTGTAAAACTCTTTCCACACTGCGAGCAGATGAAAGACTTTTCTAAAGTGTGAGTTACCAAATGATTCTTAAGCTGTCCTTTCTGTGTAAAACTCTTTCCGCACTGCGAGCAGGTGAAAGACTTCATCCCAGCATGAATGAACATGTGCCTATTAAGGCTTGCTTTATGTCTGAAAGTGTTTCCGCACTGAGAGCAGCTGAAAGGCTTTTCTGAAGTGTGAGTTACCAAATAACAAATAAGTTGTCCTTTCTTTGTAAAACTCCTTCCACACTGAGAGCAACTGAAAGACTTTATCCCAGCATGAATTAACATGTGATCCTTTAAGGCTGCTTTCTGTGTAAAATTCTTTCCACACTGAGAGCAGCTGAAAGGTTTTATTTCAGCATGAATTAACATGTGCCTCTTAAGATTGCTGTTGCATGTGAAACTGTTTCCACACTGAGAGCAGCTGAAAGGCCTTTTGACTTCGGTGTTTTTAATGCTGCAACTCGCTGATTTTTCTCCATTGACATCAAGATCTTTCTGATCCTGATATTTCTCCTCCACCTCATTCAGATCTTGTCTTTCTTCTTTCATTTTCATCAGGCCTAAAAAAAAAGAATGAAAATCAATTGTTACATTTGAAAAAAATAAGAAGATAAAATATTTGTGTACAGATGAAAACGATGTCAAACCTGTCCCTTTTTAACAGAGATCAATGAAAATAACTAAAAAACACTGCATTATGCTGCCAGGCCAGTAGATGGTGATGTCACTTAGTAAACAAACACTACACTTTGACAGCTCCAGCAAACAAGGTTTGTTCTTGGATCGCTTTCTGTAATTTAACAATTGAAATAACATATTACATTCATGCCATTTGGAGAAACAATGTTTAGTTTGGTCACTGGCTTGATTTACACACACACACACACACACACACACACAAAACAACACTTTTGAGACAAATACAATCTGAATGAACTTGAATAATTACACATCACAGATCACCGATTACAGAACAGACATTAGAATAAACAAGCTTACTTCCATGTTGTGTTAATGCTGTCAGGTATATGTAACCCTGGAGCACAAAACCAGTCATAAGGGTCATTTTTTATGACTTGAGATGTATGCATAATCTATGTATGCATAGGACAATATTGGGCTGGGATACAGTTTTTTTTGGAATATATCTGTTATCTGACGGTGCAAAAAAAAAATATATATATATATATTATGATGCTCCTGTATTACCCACATATTATGTGCTCCTGTAGCTCAAGTGGTAGAGCATTGCGTTAACAAGTGCAAGGTTGGGGGTTTGATTCCCCGGGAACACATGATAAGTAAAAATTGATAGCCTGAATGCACTGTAAGTCGCTTTGGATAAAAGCGTCTGCTAAATGCATAAATTTAATTTAATTTTAATTTAATTTAAATTTAATTATGAAAATCACTTCAGTGTTTCCCACAGCCTTACATTCTATTTGTGGCGGCACTCTCCCGCCTCATATGT
This sequence comes from allo-octoploid hybrid of Carassius auratus x Cyprinus carpio, assembly GCA_024542945.1. Lineage (NCBI taxonomy): Eukaryota > Metazoa > Chordata > Actinopteri > Cypriniformes > allo-octoploid hybrid of Carassius auratus x Cyprinus carpio. The sequence goes on from JANHFF010000179.1 coordinate 44,393, forward strand.
GTGTGTGTGTGTATGTGTGTATATACAGGGGCGGATTAAGGTGGTCAGGGGCCCCTAGGCTGCTCTTTGTGTGAGCCCCCCCCCCCCAAAAAAAAAATAATTATTTAGTGCCATACATGTCCATATGCAACTACGGATAAGTTTTTAGGTACAGAAATTGAATAAAGTAATCAAATGTAAAAATATTGGACTGTATTAATTAAAGATTATTCCTCATTAAAGTTACAAAAGCTTTTAATCAAGAGCAGTGAGTGATTTCTTTGTTGTTGCTGTTCGATACTATAAGACTGTCACTTTAAGAGAATGCACTGATCCAGTAGGCCTACGTTCAGCCGGCTATGTCTGCTATAGGATACTTACCAAAACGGGCATTTTGACATATTTTTGTTCTGAATTTGTCCATTTAAACACAATACTTCAGAGAGAGCTTATTTGCGCGCGTTCTGAGACGCGGGTTTGCGTGCATGCACAATTTTTCTCACTGCGCGCGCGAGCTCGCGTCCTTTGGCTCTTACATATTTAAACTTGCAAGGCTTAAATGAGTTTAGTTTAAAAACAGATATCAACGTGTGCTGCTCAGGTCTCATCTGTGAGGGAGCGCTATCAGCACCCGGGTGATGACGGAATAAATGATGCTCATTTTCCACAAACAG
>JANHFF010000605.1:0-40000 GCA_024542945.1 allo-octoploid hybrid of Carassius auratus x Cyprinus carpio
TGCTATACACTCTCCGAAGTTCCGATCTGAATCAAATGACTCGCGATACGCGCTCCGAAATCCAGATATGAATCAAAAGAATCGCGAACCTGCTCCAAAGTTCCGATTTGAATCAAATGACTCGCGATACATCCTACGAAATCCAAATACTGGAAAATATTACATAATTAATTTATGTTTCCTGTTAGCTAAATTTCACATTCATAAACAAAAGTTTACTGGCTCTAAACCTCTTTTTTCTTTATTCAGATTGGACTTAGACAAGTATGTGGAAACTATCCAAAGTTCTGTTAATTTGAAAGCTATGAAAACAGTCTCTTTATATTCGTCCTTTGTGTCATCTTAAGATGTAGTTTTATTACCTCGTTTTTCTTGTTGTTACCCTGGCATAACAAACAAATCTGTGTATATTCTTTTTTGTCTTTATTATTTTAAGTGTACTGTATTCATGTTTTAATGTTTGTATTGTTTAAAAAAAAATAAAAAATCGCGAACAGGCTCCGAAGTCCGTATCTGAATCAACAGAATCGTGAACAGGCTCCGATGTTTCTATCGGAAACAAAAGAATCGCGAACAGGCTCCGAAGTCCAGATCTGAATCAATCGCGAACAGGCTCCGAAGTCCAGATCTGAATCAAAAGAATCGCGAACAGGCTCCGAAGTCCATATCTGAATCAAAAGAATTGCGAACAGGCTCCGATGTTTCTATCGGAATCAAAAGAATCGCGAACAGGATCCGATGTTTCTATCGGAATCAAAAGAATCGCGAACAGGATCCGATGTTTCTATCGGAATCAAAAGAATCGCGAAAAGGCTCCGAAGTCCAGATCTGAATCAAAAGAATCGCGAACAGGCCCTGATGTTTCTATCGGAATCAAAAGAATCGCGAACAGGCTCCGAAGTCCGTATCTGAATCAAAAGAATCGCGAACAGGCTCCGAAGTCCCTATCTGAATCAAAAGAATCACGAACAGGCTCCGAAGTCCATATCTGAATCAAAAGAATTGCGAACAGGCTCCGATGTTTCTATCGGAATCAAAAGAATCGCGAACAGGATCCGATGTTTCTAGGCTATCGGAATCAAAAGAATCGCGAACAGGCTCCGAAGTCCAGATCTGAATCAAAAGAATCGCGAACAGGCCCCGATGTTTCTATCGGAATCAGAAGAATCGCGAACAGGCTCCGAAGTCCGTATCTGAATCAAAAGAATCGCGAACAGGCTCCGAAGTCCCTATCTGAATCAAAAGAATCGCGAACAGGCTCCGAAGTCCGTATCTGAATCAAAAGAATCGCGAACAGGCCCCGATGTTTCTATCGGAATCAGAAGAATCACGAACAGGCTCCGAAGTCCGTATCTGAATCAAAAGAATCGCGAACAGGCTCAGAAGTCCAGATCTGAATCAAAAGAATCGCGAACAGGCTCCGAAGTCCAGATCTGAATCAACAGAATCGCGAACAGGCTCCGTAGTCCAGATCTGAATCAACAGAATCGCGAACAGGCTCCGAAGTCCAGATCTGAATCAAAAGAATCGCGAACAGGCTCCGATGTTTCTATCTGAATCAAATGAATCGCGAACAGGCTCCGAAGTCCGTATCTGAATCAACAGAATCGCGAACAGGCTCCGAAGTCCAGATCTGAATCAAAAGAATCGCGAACCATCTCCTAAGTCCAGATCTGAATCAACAGAATCGCAAACAGTGTCCGAAGTCCGTATCTGATTCAAAAGAATCGCGAACAATCTCCGAAGTCCAGATCTGAATCAAAAGAATCGCAAACAATCTCCGAAGTCCCTATCTGAATCAACAGAATCGCGAACAGGCTCCGAAGCCAAGATCTGAATCAAAAGAATCGCGAACAGGCTCCGATCGTATCTGAATCAACAGAATCGCGAACAGGCTCCGAAGTCCAGATCTGAATCAAAAGAATCTCGAACAGGCCCCGATGTTTCTATCGGAATCAGCAGAATCGCGAACAGGCTCCGAAGTCCGTATCTGAATCAAAAGAATCGCGAACAGGCTCCGAAGTCTCTATCTGTATCAAAAGAATCGCGAACAGGCTCCGAAGTCTCTATCTGAATCAAAAGAATCGCGAACAGGATCCGAAGTCCGTATCTGAATCAAAAGAATCGAGAACAGGCTCCGAAGTCTCTATCTGAATCAAAAGAATCGCGAACAGGCTCCGAAGTCCAGATCTGAATCAAAAGAATCGCGAACAGGCTCCGAAGTCTCTATCTGAATCAAAAGAATCGCGAACAGGCTCCGAAGTCCCTATCTGAATCAAAAGAATCGCGCGAAGTCCGTATCTGAATCAAAAGAATCGCGAACAGGCTCCGAAGTCCGTATATGAATCAAAAGAATCGCGAATAGGCTCCGAAGTCCGTATCTGAATCAAAAGAATCGCGAACAGGCTCCGAAGTCCTGATCTGAATCAAAAGAATCGCGAACAGGCTCCGAAGTCCGTATCTAAATCAAGAAAAATCGCGAACAGGCTCCGAAGTCCGTATATGAATCAAAAGAATCGCGAATAGGCTCCGAAGTCCGTATCTGAATCAAAAGAATCGCGAACAGGCTCCGAGTCCGTATCTGAATCAAAAGAATCGCGAACAGGCTCCGAAGTCCGTATCTGAATAAAAAAAATCGCGAACAGGCTCCGAAGTCTCTATCTGAATCAAAAGAATCGCGCGAAGTCTCTATCTGAATCAAAAGAATCGCGCGAAGTCCCTATCTGAATCAAAATAATAGCGCGAAGTCCCTATCTGAATCAACAGAATCGCGAACAGGCTCCGAAGTCCAGATCTGAATCAACAGAATCGCGAACAGGCTCCGAAGTCTAGATCTGAATCAAGAGAATCGCGAACAGGCTCCGATGTTTCTATCGGAATCAAAAGAATCGCGAACAGGCTCCGAAGTCCAGATCTGAATCAAAAGAATCGCGCGAAGTCCCTATCTGAATCAAAAGAATCGCGCGAAGTCCCTATCTGAATCAACAGAATCGCGAACAGGCTCCGAAGTCCAGATCTGAATCAACAGAATCGTGAACAGGCTCCGAAGTCCAGATCTGAATCAATAGAATCGCGCGAAGTCCCTATCTGAATCAAAAGAATCGCGCGAAGTCCCTATCTGAATCAACAGAATCGCGAACAGGCTCCGAAGTCCAGATCTGAATCAACAAAATCGCGAACAGGCTCCGAAGTCCAGATCTGAATCAAGAGAATCGCGAACAGGCTCCGAAGTCCGTATCTGAATCAACAGAATCGCGCACAGGCTCCCAAGTCCAGATCTGAATCCAAAGAATCGCGAACAGGCCCCGAAGTCCGTATCTGACTCAAAAGAATCGCGAACAATCTCCGAAGTCCAGATCTGAATCAAAAGAATCGCAAACAATCTCCGAAGTCCGTATCTGAGTCAAAAGAATCGCGAACAGGCTCCGAAGTCCGTATCTGAATCAACAGAATTGCGAACAGGCTCCGAAGTCTAGATCTGAATCAAAAGAATCGCGAACAGGCTCCGAAGTCCTGATCTGAATCAAAAGAATCGCGAACAGGCTCCGATGTTTCTATCGGAATCAAAAGAATCGCGAACAGGCTCCGAAGTCCGTATATGAATCAAAAGAATCGCGAACAGGCTCCAAAGTTTCTATCTGAATCAAAAGAATCGCGAACAATCTCCGAAGTCCGTATCTGAATCAAAAGAATCGCGAACAGGCTCCGAAGTCCGTATCTGAATCAAAAGAATCGCGAACCTCAACAAACATGAGACGTCTATACGACGTGCAGATCAAGTCTAGATTGCGTCGGTCGGTCTGGACCGACGTCTACTCGACGTGCAAATCCGGTTCATATCTGGACGTCGATCTGGACCGTCCGGCTAAGGATTTTCTTGGACGTCTGTTCAACGTGCAGAACAGGTTCAGGAAATCGACATAACTTTTTTTTTTTATATACATATAAACACAACAAAGCAATCCTTTGATTTCTGATTTAAATAGCACATGTAGCCTACTCTTCTGAAACATTTAGGTGTCAAAATAATGTAATATATAATTTTTTAAAAACATAGGCCTAATTAAAGTACCATAATGTGACCATATAAAATCTTACATGGATTTATTTATTTAATAATAATAAAAAAAAAAAATTAAAATCACGCTTTGAAATGATTCACTAAAGACTAAAAATCAGTCTGGCAGTATTTTCTGATCATATGTTCACCACAGAGGTCAAATGAGCGTTGTGAAGCTATATTTATATTTATAATAATCATTTATATTTCATTTGTGTTTCAGGGCAGTTCATGAAGACCGAGAGATGTTGTGACGTCCAGGACAGTTCCTCTAACCACACCATACTCTGCTGTATGTGGACGCCTGTCCACTAGCACTGGACATTTACAACATTTTGGCGCCAGGGATCCCTTGAAGAGAAGATTTTTCAAGGACACCCTCAGAATTACAGATTTTAAGGCTTAAAATTATTGTGGGTGGGAGTATAATGAACATAATATGATTGTTTTATTTTATTATTATTATTTATTTTTAAATAGTTCCCATTTTTTTAATAATACATTTGTTTAATAATAAAGCACAATATAGGGCTAAGTTGCACCAGGTCAGGAAAAAACACATAAGTTGCATCCGTGTATAAGACACATTTTACTATTAATTTCAGAAATAATTTAAATACTGATAAATAAAACAAACGTTAAGAAACTTAAAAACTATAAACACTGTAAAGATTTTATTTTCCCTCACTTCAAATCATTTAAATTGAATATTATTCAAAACAGAACAAAAATATTTAGGCCTGTGTATAAATTAAAAAAATTCTAGTGCCATTATTTACAAGCAGTATTTGTTTTGTTAATTAAAATGCACTTGCTATCTCAGTTTCTGTGAACCTCATTCTGAAATGTAGAAAACACAGTGGTACAGACAATACCACTGTGTACAGACAGGCTTGTCACACAGACAGGAGAACTATACTTATAGAAACCTGTAAGTGCTCGCTTTTATGTATTTACGTTTTGCTTAGAATAATTCAGCACATCTCAGAAGATTAAAAAACAAGACTTGTAGTCTGGAAAAATATGGTATAAATTATTTTGTTGACCCCTTTGCTTTGGTCCTGAACCCCAGATTGAAAACTTTATTATTGTGCATGCAGATAATATTCGGGCACATGAACACTTGACTATTGCACGAATAAAGAATACCATCTTTAAGAATTTTATGCTAATTGCAGTTGAAATAAAAATGAAAAAGCTTAAAAAGTTAAGCTCCAACAGGTGAACATAATGTGTGCACCCAACTAAACTAAACTTAACTGTTTGTTGTTAATTGTTATCCACTGTATAATGAGTGACATTTCTTTTATTTCATGGTTTTTGTGTGAACATACTGTTTCTTTAAGTGTATTTACAAGTACAAAAAGAAATTGCATTGAAATAAACATGATATTTAATTGAGTGCAGCCTAAGAGTGTTTATTTTGTCCAGAAACAGTATAAATGACGTCTAAATGAGACTTTATAAGACGTTGAAAATACGTCCAGAAATGACCACATCTGAAGTCAATTTTAACCTTCTAGAGACGTCCTGTAGATGTCGATATTGGACGTCCAAAAGACGTCGAAAAAAGACGTCATAAAAACTTTCATTCTGGCGCTTCAGGGGACGTCATTTCAACGTCCGACAAAGACGTTGAAAAGACGTCGTTTGGACGTACTTTTGCTCAGTTGGCAGGCTCCGATGTTTCTATCTGAATCAACAGAATCGCGAACAGGCTCCGAAGTCTGTGTCTGAATCAACAGAAATCATTCTAAGAAATTCTAAGAAATCAGAAATCATTCTAATATGATGATTTGCTGCTCAAGAAACATTTCTGATTATTATCAATGTTGAAAACAGTTGTGGGGTCACCGTCCTGGATGAGACCGATGACAGTAGTGTCGTCTGCAAACTTCAGGAGCTTGACAGAAGGGTCTTTAGAGGTGCAGTCATTGGTGTAGAGGGAGAAGAGCAGTGGGGAGAGAACATAGCCCTGAGGGACACCAGTGTTGGTGGAGCGGCTGTTTGACATGTATTTCCCCAATCTCACTAGCTGTTGCCTATCTGTCAGAAAGCTGGTGATCCACTGACAGATAGAGCTAGGAACAGAGAGCTGGGTCAGTTTGGTCTGGAGGGCTGTTGGGATGATGGTGTTGAAAGCCAAAATAAACTCCACAAACAGGATCCTCACATAAGTCCCTGTTTTGTCCAGATGTTGCAGGATGAAGTGCAATCCCATGTTGATTGCATCATCCACGGACCTGTTTGCTCGGTAAGCAAACTGCAGGGGGTCCAGTAAGGGTCCAGTGATGTCCTTCAGATAAGCCAGAACCAGTTTTTCATGACTTCATGACGACAGACGGTAGAGCCCACAGGTCTGTAATCATTAAGTCCTGTTATCTTGGGTTTCTTTGGAACAGGGATGATGGTGGAGCGTTTGAAGCAGGAAGGTACTTCACACAACTCCAGAGATCTGTTGAAGATCTGTAAAAAGATGGGGGCCAGCTGGTCAGCACAGGTTCTCAGACAGGCTTGTGTAACACCATCTGGGCCTGGTGCCTTTCTTCTTTTGTTCTTCCTGAAGACCTGTTAAAGTTGGACTAACACAACACCATAAGAGCATGACGTAACAATGTGAAAATAACATTAAAATTATTTACTAACATACAACCAAAACCAACCAACACACAACCAAAATATTCAGTACTAACAAACATACCAGTAAAACATTTATTAATAGAAAATTAATAAAAATGTAACTTAATAATTACTTAAACTTAATAAACTTATCTTTTAAAAGTTGAACTATAACAATACTATAATAGCATGAACATAATGTATGCATAACATGCTTACAAATCATTCACAATATTCAGGCATAATCAAAAGCCAAAGCAAATAAAAAATTCTTTGTATTCTAAAAGTTACATTTTATTAATGTTTAATTTTTATAACTTTTTTAAATAATAAAATTAAAATAGAAATACTTTTTATTTGAATAAAATAAGTTTTAAATAATTTTTACATTTATTTCAACAACAAAAAAATTCATTACTTTGTTTTTAACTAACTATAATAACGCACAAAGTCATAATGTTAGAAAATCTTAGCATATTTTATAGTAATGCATCAATTAAATAAGAAGAAACCTATTTCTACAGAAATGCAATTCTTTAATGTGTATTATCATTTCATGCAGTTTATGTTTGTTGATTTTCACCTGTTGATGTTGTTGTTTTTGTGTCTCAGTTTCTTGCTGGTGTTTGATTACCTGAGTATAAATCTGGCAACCATCAACTCCTGCATCAATCCCATAATCCTCTACTTCGTCAGCAAGAAGTTCAAGAACTGCTTCAGGGTACAGAGAGCTCTAGAGGAGTCTGATAACAGAGCGCAGTGATGTTGTGATGATCTAATCTCTGCTCTCTCTCTCTCTCTCTCTCTCTCTCTCTGTGTCAGGTGTGTTTGTGCTGCTGGTGTTATCTGGCCGGCTCGCTCTTGAGCAGCGTCATGCCCCTGAATGGAACCAGCTTCCAGTACAAGAGCCCTGATCAGAACGACTTATCTGACCGGACCGCGCTGCGCAAGGACAGCTACAACTGACCTCAACCACACACCGCTTCAACCTTAACTACACAAATATCAACACATATATTTATAATAAAACTATTGCACTAGTTAATTGTGCCTACTATTATGAAAGTGCATCTTTTTAGTATGCATCATATATCATTATATAAATATGCATTTTAAACGTGCTTTCAGATGTGATTTCAGATGTTTTACAAAAGGGAATGTGCTCAGGACGTTCTGGAAAGGTTCTTAATAAACGTTATTACTAAAAAGTTAAAAACAAAGCTAAAAGTTATTCATAAACGTTCTTCCTGTAATATTAAAAGAACATTTATATTTCTTTATTAACATTTTTAAAATGTTAGCACAATGTTTATAAATTGTTCATGGAACATTTTTTTTTTGGACATTCTTCTCACGTTTTTCTAAATGTTAGACAAATTAATAATAATTCTTAAAATATTATCAAAAAAACGTTATTTATACGTCATTCATAAAAAATTTTTTTTTTCTTCTGAAATGTTTTATTTGGACCTTCACTTAACGTTTTTTTTAAATGTTAGTCAAACTAATAACATTCTCAAAATGTTACCACAAAAACATTATTTATACATCGTTCATGAACCTTTTTTTCTTAAACATTTTAACTGGATGTTCATCTAACTTTTAAATGTTAGACAAACTCAAAGTTCTCAAAATGTTAGCATTTTTTTCTGAAACGTTTTAGTTGGATGTTTGTCTAACGTTTTTTTAAATGTTACATCTTGTTTCAGAGAACATTCAAAAGTAATGTTCACATAATATTTGCAACATTATAAAATGCAATGTAACATTCGCATGGCCAAAGGAAAAAAAAACATTAAAAATGTTTAGAGAACATTCGTTATAACTTAATGGAAGCATTAGTAAAACGTTCTTAGAACATAGTTTTGTTAGCTGGGTGGTAGTCTCAGCCTCAGACGTCACGACACAATTAAGGCTCATTTACACCAAATAAGATAACTAACTATAAAGTTTTGATAATCATTCTATAAAAATAGTGAAGTGCACAACTACATTTATAATAAAAACGACAAAGAGGAACAATATCGTTGGAATCACTCTCAGAATGATTTTTTTCTCAGCCGATGAGCTTCAAAAACATTGACAGCCGATTAGAATCCACCCAAGTTAAAAGAGTTTGCGCATTTGTGTGCGCTTAAAATAAACATAACCCGCCTTTATACTTCCTCATCAACACCAATGAGGTACTAGGCTGTTGCTATGGTGTTTCTAGGGAGGTTGTAGGGTCTTCAGGGTGGTTGCTAGGGTGCAGTTCGTTGCAAGGCTATGTAAGCTATGCATAATTACTTCTTTATACTATTAATCTATAGACTGTTATAGAATACATATTTTTTAAAATTAAACTATTTACTATTTAAATAATATAAATATGATAATTATTGAAATTATTAAATGATATAAATTTATTTAAACTTTTTTTCCTTTTGAAAACATCACACAAGATCTGTACACAATCATCAACAATTTTTGTCTCGCATATTTGAATACATTAACTAATAAATGTGGGTGTTTTTATCTGAATCATGTGCCAAACAGTTGCTAGAGTTTCCTGGGTGGTTGCTAGGGTGTTTCTGGGGTGTTACTAGTTGCAAGTGTGTTGCAAGGCAGCTGATGGTCGCTAGGGGGTTGCTCTGTGGTTGCTAGGCAGTTGCTAAGCAGTTTGTAGAGTTTTCTGGGTGGTTGCTAGGCAGTTTTTCCCAGTGATTCCAAGGTAGTTAATAGGTGTTTTTTGATTTTATGATCACGGAACGTGATGCAATTGTTTTTAGCATAATTCGTCAATTAACCGTATGTGTGGTTTGTGTGTGTTGTGCAGGCCATACGGTGTTCGGTCATCCCTGTAGGCTGTTCTTGGCTCTGAAGCGGATGTCGTTCAGGGTGAACACACCGGTCTGCTTACCAGGGGCGGGGCTACACTGACACGCCCCACTCAGTCTCCGCCTCCCCGCAGGCGTCACATCCTCCTTCTGGGAGAGTGACAGCGACTCGGGGCCTGTGATGGCCAATCAGAGCACAGGAACAGAGTCCTAGCAAACGGTGAGTGAGGCTACTGGAAAATAAAGACTCAGATGTGCAGTGAAGAACTGTTCACATCTAGATAACATATGAATAATACAAAAAAACTATTAAAATAAATTAGTCTCCATGAAAGCTTTATATACCTGAACTGAAGTAAAACAGCATTTTATTTAGCGAAACTACAGGAACCAATGTTATTGTAGTATTATTTATGTACTATAATAGTTTTCACTAATATTTTGAATTAGCTTTCATTTTTATATTTTTAATTTTCTTTTTAATTTTATTAATATTTAGAAATGTTATGTGCTTTTGTCATTTTCAGTACTTTTTTTTATATCACTGTTTATGTTGAATTTATTTTTATTTTATTAGTATCTATTTTATTTTAGTTTTAGTTTAAATTTATTTAGTTAGTAATTTCGGTGCTTCAACTTAAACTGATTTCAATTAGTTGCCAAGGCAATAATTCTAATTTTTGTTCACTTTAAATTTGTAATCTACTATTTGTTTTTTGTTTTATTTAAGCTTTATTTTAATTAATAAAAGTGTGTCTAATAGTTTTAGTTTGATAATAACCCTGACTTAAACCCTGTATTTGTTATGATTTGTTATAACTGTTTATTATTTATTGTTTTACAATTATTATTATTATGCCATAAAAGTGTCAGAAACGTAAAACTTGCTGAGAAACTCCCAACACTACATGGCACTATAATAAAAACATTGTTATGTTTTTAAAATCTTGTCCCAAAAAATGTGCTTGATGTGAAAAAACCTTTACACAAACATTAAATTCATGAGCCCTTTGCAAGTATTAAAATCCATATTTTACTTCATGCTGTGGGTCAAGAGTGACAGCTTTTATAATATTGATAATCAAGTCATTATGGAACTCAAATGTGTGTGTGAACATATTGTTTTCCCATTAAAAAGCTGATGTTGTTCTTTTACATTATAAATACATATCATACATGCACAGATAAACATACACCACAAATGAAGTTTTAATTTACCACCGGGGCAGAATAATGTTACAAAGGCTCATGTTAAAAACAAACCACATTTCTGTTGTCCTCCCCGTGACTGATTGTTCTGTAAAAATGTGTGTACAAAACTTTACATAGACATCATAACAGGTCATAAAACATTTCAAAATGCATCTTCTTATTTTCAACAAATTCTAAATGTACAAATGCAGAACAAAATAAGGCTTGAAATCCTGTTCATGTTATTTTGAGATACATTTGAGTAAAATTCTCTTCAGATTTTGGTTCTAGAATTCACAGTCTTTTGTAGCTGTAAATTATAGAATATTAAAGTGACTGTAGTGACAGTATTAGCTAAAAATTATCTGAGCATCGCGTAACGAACACAGTGGATTAAAATCTCACATTGGCTTCAAGACAAATCATGTGGACAAAAATGTAACCCCTGATTATTCAGTGGAATAGTATGGAGTGAATTTTGTGCCAATATTCATCAAACAAATCCAGCGTATTGTAAATAAACAAAATCTGCTTTGCAAGTAAAAACTCGACTTTCAAACAAACGCAAAGTGATTTGCAAATGCAAAACTCTATTTGAGAGAAAATGTAGAGGTATGGACAAATATATGTAGTGTGTGCTACAACTGTGAGACTCATTTGTGAGGAAACTTGGCTTGATTTTCTCACAAATGCATGCAGGCAGATATTCCCACATGCGTAAAAGCAGATTTTCTCACAAATGCAATTGAGCAACAATCTTTTCCAAAAACAGCAGATGGTGCTGTCCGTCAATTTATGCTAGTCCCCTGAGACCTGAAACACCTGTTTACCTTTTCAGGGAATACAGCAGACCAACATGAGTGGGGAACAGGTGAGTTTCTGTCTTACTATATAATTAACCATTTAGATGTTTTCACAAAGCGACCCTACTAGTGTCAGTAAAATTCACAATAAGGGCTGTAAAGTTGGTAACATGATTGATTAGTTCAAAAATCAGTCGTGACATGGCTAAACATTTAACTAGGCGGTCTTTCCCTATAAAAACTGATCCATTCTCCATACCTCTTATCCTCTGTAGGATTACGGGATATAGAATATATACATGTTGATAAAATTGTTCAATGTATAACAAAAATATTGTGTACCAAAAATGAAAGCTTAGACAATTTCATTTAGTATCAGATATAGAGGTCAGATATAGTATCAGATATAGATATATCACCCAAGAGGTCATTAATTATTAATAACATTTTTAAAGCAAATCACATTATTTAGTACAATATCTAAAACTTTTTAAATGTTTTAACACTGTGCAATCATTTGTGTCTAAAATAATTATGTATTTTTTAGATAAGCAACATGATGAATATTTATCTTCTGGTGTCACTCTTGTCCTGTGAATTTGGGAGAAAGATCAAGTTCATGCTGATATAATACTAAATTCAGCATTTTAATAAATAGTGGTTTACCAGTATTTCAGAAGGATAATGTAATGATTAGAAACTAATCTTTGGGGTCGAAGACTGTGCCGGTGCGTTTTGTCCTGTTTTGTTGATGACCACAAAAATAATTTAAATTACAGATACGAGAATGGCATCGTTTGAAACTGCAAAGGGTCTGCGTTTATTTGTGTATAGTCAACAAAACAATGTACTTTTGTAAAATAAAGAAAACAAACAGGGTGCGCTCTCTGCTGTCTCAGCCTCTGGGAACTTTCTTGAATAAAACAACCTGAATCTCAGTGAATATGTGCCTCACATACATGGTACATCTATGTGTAGAAAGCCTAAAATGTCTAATTTTAAAACCAATTCAAATTGAAAACAAATATTCTCTGATTATATAATCCGTATAAAAGTGAGGAGAGGTAAAGTTTCTCATGTTTCACCTCATTATCGCTAGCGCTCTGTTCACATGTTAATGATCTGAGGTCAGCCAGGTAAGCATGTACAGTAGATGCCCCCGAAAAATGCCATCAAAACGTCAAGCTTCAACATAGAATTTAGCCTACTTTCTTTTTCTGCCCGTTGGATGTTGGTGCGCTACACGGGTGAAGACACACTCTGGACAGCGAGGATATCTTCTCATATTGGTCTGAAATGGTAAACAGATGTTTCGGATCTCAGGAGACTAGCGTAAATTGACCAACAGCGCCATCTGCTGTTTTTGAAAAAATAAACTTGCTCAATTGCATTTGTCAGAAAATCCAACTTGACACATGTGAGAAAATCTGCCTGCATGCATTTGTGAGAAAATCAAACCAAGATTCCTCATAAAAATGCAAATGAGTCTCACAGTTGTAACACACTATAAATATATGTCACATCTCTGCATTTTCTCTCAAATAGAATTTTGTATTTGCAAATCACTTTGCGTTTGTTTGAAAGTCGAGTTTTTCTTTGCAAAGCAGATTGTGTTTATTTGCAAAATGCTGGATTTGTTTGATGAATATTGTCACAAAATTCGCTCCATAGAACAGAACATAAAACATTTTTGTGAAGTCTACAGTAAATCAAAATAATCAAATCTTTTGACTTTCCTAATTCATGTTCCGGTCTTATTTTGAATGATTCATCAGTGCATGTCTTCATAAACGTTTATCTAAATACTTTTAAAAACTTTCTCCACTTCTAATCCGATTTTTTCTTCATACAGAGACACTTTCAAAATGCTCTGCATTTTCTCATTGAATATCCTCACATTATAGAAGTCAAATGAGTTGTAAATGCCATTTCACGGCATTGACTTGAAATATCACACTAGTTTCCTGATGAATTGGCTGTAATGTAGTTTTGAGATTATGTACAGTCACATGAAGCTTCACACAGACAAATGACATACTACATGTTTGAAATGTAAAACTTGGCTGATAAACATCTAATTACAGTGACTAATTTATGCACAAAAATAACAGCCCATATGATATAAAACACAAAACCAAGTCTGAATCATCAAAAAAACAAACAGTTTGGTTTCTAAAGCAACAGTTCAGTCAAAAATGAAAATGTGCTTATTTACTCACCAGTGTATTTGAGAAAGTATAATTCAGAATAATACTATCAAAATGAATTGAATCTAGTGCTAAGCTACATTGACAGCTGTTTTCTCAAGCTAGAATCTGTGATGATTCTTTGCAAACTCTTTGTGAGTAAATGTGTTTATTTTAAGGTGAACTGTAACAGAGGCATTATCATGAAGACTCTCTGACCTGTGCTGTGTGTTTCTGTAAGATGAGCTAAAAGACACGCAGAAATAAGACATTTGAATCTCTGAATGCATTGAACACATCAAATTATACATCAGTGAAGGTTCACTTGCACAAATTAGGTCTGGATCACTTCAGTAGCAAGTACAAAACATTCCAGAGTTCAGATGAACCGTAAACCAGAACCTTTTATCCAAACAAACGAATCTTCTGTGGCTTTAAGTGCTTGTTTGTAGCTCTGAGTGCATCTGTATGCAAGTAAAGTTAACACTGACATGCTTTTCGGTAATTTTTGACCAGTTCCTTTGTATTTAAGCCTCCTGCCATGTTCAAAAACTGAGTACGGCTTTAGTGTCTGTTCACTCTAAAAACTGCTGGGTTGAAAACAACCCAATTTGGGTTATTTTGGCAACCCAGCGCTGGGTCAAAAAGGGACGAACCCAACGCTGGGTTATTTTAACCCAACCAGTTGGGTTAGTATGTTTAACCCAGCATGCTGGGTTGCTTTTTTTATGGTTTAAAATTACTACTTTGCAGGGTTTTAAAAACCAGAGCGGGTGTTTTTTATCACTGTATTTCAGAAGGAAACCGACTGTATTTAGAAAATGTTCGATTTTGCACGTAATGCTTGATAAAGCAGCGTTTGTGAGCTCAGCGCTTTGTAGCCGTTACCGGAGAATCCTGTATCTCTCCCGCTTTTAAAGCGCCTCCTGCTGGCAGAAAATTAACTTGCGGAGTATCGCCACTAATTGAGTGTAAGGCTGTGGGAAACAGTGCATTGCTAGGCTAAAACGAATCCAAATTGAGCTAGGCATTAAACCTACAAATTTTGTTCATTTTAAAAATCACTTTTACAAACAAATAGTAACTATCAAAAGGTAAATATTTATTAAAAACAAGAGAAAAGTCAAAAAGTAACATGCATGTAAGAAGAAATGCAGAAAAGTATGGCATTAACAGCTACAGAGTTCATAAAGCATTGAACATTTGTTGAATATAACTTTAAAGATCAAATTGGACTTTGGTAAATTTTATATATTGTATAAAAATATACGAACGTACTATTATACAATAAATGTACAATTAGTTAAGTTCTTTACCAACTATTCTAGCATTACAGTACACAAATAAACCACAACATTAACACTGATATTATAACATTTAACAGATGCGCGCGTGTGTGTGTGTGTGTGTGTGTGTGTGTGAAAGAATGTGAGCATGTGTATGAATGACAGAGTGTAAACTCATTTACTAAACACAGAACAAGCATTTTACATTTTGTTTTTACAAATTATACACTTACAGTTTGTTTCACAGTCCATGAATACAGATCATGCATCACTGTCAACTTTCATGATCTCTTTAGCATAACTGATGTAGTCATGAAGAAGCCCCATCAGCACATGTGACATCTACATCACCCAGGGCAGCGTCCTCCTTTAAAACCACTGTTGCATCAGTTTAGGGGAAAGGACATTCTTCTCTTTGACCAGCATTCATCCAAGTCCCCGCCTGTTCTTCATCAGTGGCCTAAAAAGAGAAACACATTTGAAAAAAGAAAACTAATTAAACTATCCATTTTCAGATAGAGGTGTATTCACATCAGTAAGGAGAGGTAAATAATCTGTTTTAAAGTTTTAACACTTTGTGTGGTTGTTTAATGTCAGCGCTCGAGAATGCTATAATGGCAGCACCAGTGTGAGGGCTTGTGATATTGTTTGAATAAATATATTGCTTTCAGAAAGCTACTTTACTGAAACATTCACACATACCTCACAAATTTTCATGTACGTTGAGGGCTGCTCTTCAAAGGGTTAGTCCACCAAAAAATGAAAATGGTCATAATTTACTCCCCCATGTTGTTCCAGACCCATACAAACTCTGCTAATTTTTGGAACACAAATAAATATAATTTAATATTCTATTAATTTTTGTCCTCCATTGTAAGTCTGGGAGACCAATATTTTACTTTGAACATACGTGTTTGCTATCAAAGAATTTAAGATTTAATCATATATAAATATCGGAATGGATTACTTCTACAATAACTCTGTATTTATGAGGTTTGAAAATACTGACTATCTAGACTCTCAATGGATCAACAAAAATCTGAGAAAATTCAAAATATATTAATTTGTATTCTAAAGACAGACAAAAGTCGTATAGGTTTGGAATGACATGAGGGCAACTAAATGATTTTTTGTGTGAACTATTCCCTTAAGAGGGAAGACCAAGAATGATGACTCTCCAAATCAGACAACTCCAAAGTTGGTTTGAGTTCTGCAATGAAAAACAGACATCGATGGTTTTAATGAAATGAGCACATAATCACACTGTTGTTCCATCAAAATGTGAAGTAAAGAGACAGGAGACAACAGAAACATTTATTTTGCTAAAAATAACTTACATAAATCTCAAAAGAATGATGCTCACCTATGTCTCTGGCTTTCAACATCTACAAAAACAAAAAACAAACATTATTTTACTCTTAGTAAAAGAAAACAACTGATAACTGATATTATGAAATTATGAAGTTCACTTGCCTTAAACTATCTTTCCCTCTCTTCAGAAGAAGCTGAGAACACCGCCTCCTCCTCACACAAGCAGACTTCTGTGTCCTTAACTCCAAAGTTAGCTTGAGTTCTGCAAAGAAAAAGGGACATCACTGGTTTCAATAGAATATGAACATGTAATCATACTGCTGTTGCATCAAAATGTGAAGTAAAGAGACAGGAGACAACAGAAACATTAATTTTGCAAAAAATAACTTACATAAATCTCAAAAGAATGATGCTCTCCTATGTCTCTGGCTTTCAACATCTACAAAAACAAACATTATTTTAGTCTTAGTAAAAAAAAAAAGATAACTTATAATTCTGAAGTTCACTTGCCTTAAACCCGTCTCTCCCTCTCTTCAGAAGAAGCTGAGAACACCGCCTCCTCCTCACACAGTCTGTGACTCCTCACAAGAGCAGGTGTCTTTAACTCTCAGTGCGGGGACAATGAAGAAACGAGCTCAACAAGTCTGAAATATTACATGTAAAACATACTTTTAACAATTACCACTTCAACAGCCTCAAAATCATCATGCTAGTCTTTATTACATAACGCGGTTTCCTTTAGGAAACTAACGTACATTCAGTTTAACCGCGAAAAATAAGATAAATTAACATGAGCGTAACCGTAACCATAACCGTCTATTAACACCTCAAAAAGTGCAGATATTGTTAAACATTATGTAAATATGACATAAGACACTCACGGACGTTATATTAAAAGTACGTGTTCCGTTCAGTAACGTTAAAGAAGGCCGTTAAGACCTCCGTTTCTGAGGCGAAAACCGCGTCCGCGTATGTTTCTATATATGTTAACGTTAAACTCTTTTGTTTCCGCCTTTCATAAAACCTTCCGCCTTTCATAAAACCGGGTAAACAATAAACGATAATTTTACATTTTGAATCTTTACTTACCGTAATGTCTTTCACTCGCTTCTCGCTTCTTTCACGCTGAGAAAATGGCGGCTTCTCGCACTGGAGACGTACGATTTTAACGTGACGTGCGTGCTCTCCTTCACGTCCGCGTTCACAACCCAGCGCCGCTGGGTTATGATCAAGACCAATTTTCAACCCAAACTTGGGTTAAAACAACCAAATTTCCTACCTAGCGGTCTCAACCCAGCATTTGGGTTGAAAAAACAACCCAGCGTTTTTTAGAGTGTTGGTCAAATTGACCCACATTGGTTTTCATGCAATTTGTCAAAAATTAACACTATGAAAAACACTAAATATTGATCTAAAAACAGAAAACCTCTAATGTAGATGGTCAGAGACTAATATATATATATATATAGAAATGTAATAATTTCCTTCCTATTTTTACTGTTACTTCTATACCCTTTTCCTTTAATACTGAACAGACTGCTTAAATAGCATCAATTCCCGCCACTCAAATTGGCCTAAACCATTACATCATCTGTATAATATCACAGTGATACTAAAATAAGAAATTAATACTTTTATTAATCAAGGATGCATTAAATTGTAAATCAAAAGTGTCAGTAAAAATATTTATAATGTAAGAAAAGGTTTCTATTTCAAATAAATGCTGTTCTGTTGAACTTTCTGTTCATCTGTGAATCCTGAAAAATAAAATCTATCAGCTTCCACAAAAATATTGTGCAGCACAACTGTTTTCAACATTGATAATAATCAGAAATGTTTGTTGAGCAGCAAATCATCATATTAGAATGATTTCTGAAGATCATGTGACACTGAAGACTGGAGTAATGATGCTGAAAATACAGCTGTGCATCACAGAAATAAATTACATCGTAACACACATTCACATAGAAAACAGTTATTTTACACTATAATAATATTTCACATTTTTTACTGTATTTTTCATCAAACAAACGCAGCCTTGCTGAGCAGAAGAGACCTCTTTAAAAGATAAGAAAAATTTTTGAAAAAATGTGTACAACTTGAGATGTGCATGTGCATAAGTTCAGGAACTCCATTACCCATGTTCCCCCTCAGCAGGCCCTCGGTGACCTTTGACCGGAGGATGTAGTCAGGTTTGGGCGTCTGTGGTGGAGAGGAGCAGGGTTTGGGAATGGAGAAGGAGGGTGTGAGCGAGAGCAGCGCAGATGCAGTGATGGAGTAACAGTCTCTCTCTCTCAGACAGAGTCTCTCAGTGTACGTCAGGTGAGAACAAGGGATCAGATACCTGCACGACCAAACACGGCCAAAATACATAATACTTCAGCTAAATATACACTACACACAAGCCGCCACTGGTCAGACCAAGAGACAGTCCCGCCCCCAAACTCACTCAGTGTAACTGTTGAACATCTCTGTCCAGCTATGAAACTATCAACCTACAAACTGCCTACATATGGATAGGAATCATTGTAAATATATTAAGGCCTGTTTAGCTAGCACTTTTATCCAAAGTGACTATTTCTGCAAATGATTTCATGAAACAAAAGTCAAATCAGAATTTATTAGAATACAATAATTTAATTAAAAATATTATTAATAAAATAAATACAGCATTTAACTTTTGGCGATTTTAATAAATGTAATAATTAATTTATTTTTACATTTATGTATTCAACTTTTACTGTGCTTGACACTTTTGCTGTGAATAATTTAATGAAAAAAGTTATAACATCATGACAAAACAGCATTTTAGGAAGTAGTTATAATCATAGTTTGATCAGAATACAATCAATTGATTAAAAATATTATTAAAAAACAAAAAAATAAAAATATAAGTTTTGACAATCTTTTTTAATTTAATAATCAGTTTGAAATAATTTAATGCAAAAGTGACAATAACATAATTTGGCATTTTAGGAAGTTTTAAGACCATTTTAATTACAATATATATACACAAATCATATAATTAAAAATAATGTTTGTCTGAACTATGTAAACAGGATTTGTTGAAATAGTACTAGCAATAGTTTCTGAACGAGGGACAATTCAAGCTCAAACTCCAGGATGGATCAGTTCTCACTGTTTGTGATCCAGCTGCACGTAAGTAAGTCTCACACTTTATATTTATTATGATTCAAAGGCAAATCGCCTTTCCTCTTCAACGGAAGAAAGGGGCGGGGCAAGCAGCTCATTAACATTTAAAGAGACATGCACCGAAACTGCTCTCTGTGAACATGGTGAGAAGGCTACTGAGGAATTTTAACCAAAGTATGTTGCAGACATTTCATGAAGACCCCAAAGAATCATACCAACTTGTGGAAAATGGGCATCCAGTGTCCTCTTAAATTGAGTGTGTCGGACACTATGCATATATCAGAGAAAGAGCTAAAACTGGTGTGTTTAGTTTACAAGAAAATATGCTTTAAAATATGCACAAACACTCACAAACATATACTCACACACACACACACACACACACACACTCACATGCGCGCACACACACACACACACACTCACTTACTCTCTCTTACACACACACACACCTGAAACGGCTTGTTGATCTTGCTGACCAGTGTGTCCAGGATGCTGACGTTGTCATGGCGATGTCTGAGGATGAAGATGAGGAAGGTCTGGAGAAGGGCGGAGTCAGAGATGCTGCACAGGAAGAGCTCCAGATACGCCGTCGTCGTCATCACTTCCTCTAGAGTCAGCTGGCCAATAAGCAAAGGGCATCATTCATAGAGAGATCGGACTGACCAATCACAGCTGTCCAAATACAAACACACACCCCCGCTCACCTTATGAAGCGCAGGAGCCATGACAAGAAAACCATTGTAGATGTAGCCCAGGAGCTGGTCTCTGACGGACGGGGCAGCTGTCTATTGATATCAATGTTTTATACCTTTTATATCAATGTTGAAAAAAACTCACTGACCAATAAAATAAAAGCTTTAAGGTCATGTAGTGTCACATGAGTATTATTATGAATTAAGTATTTGAATTACCAGATGTTTTACTCAACTTTTACTTTAATATTTTGAGAGTGCAAATATTCCAGTTGTAAAACCATCAAACTATTCACCAAAATAGTTTTACATGTAGTTATGAATAAGAGAGTGTTTGTGTGTGTGTGTGTGTGTGTGAGAGAGAATGTTTGTGTGAGTGTGTGTGTGTGTGTGTGTGTGTGTGTGTGAGAGAATGTTTGTGTGTGTTTGTGTGTGTGAGTGTGAGTGCGTGCGTGTGTGTGTGTGTGTGTGTGTGTGTGTGTGTGTAAAGCCTGTCCCATTAAAGCCTTTAATGACAGCTCTCAGTTGTTGTGTGCTCGTGATTTATAAACGCCATGAATGTCAGATAAAACCTTTTATCCTCGAATAAAAGCGATTTTTAAAAGACAAGAGTTCATTACGTCCAGACATGCGCAGATCTACATTAAAGCAAGATCTGGCTCATAAAGTCTTGTTTCGCTATAATATTAATATTATATAAGTTCGTTATTAATATTCGCAATGCTATACTTGCACAGACGCACAAATTACTGGCGTACGATGAGCAACAGCGACACCGCGAGGAGGCTTCAGTTCTACAAATAAAAGCTAAACATCAGGGAACGATCTATGAAATAATAATAATAATAATAATAATAATAATAGTAAAAACCCTGCAACGTTCTGGGGAAGTTTATAATAATAATAATAATAATATTAAAAAAATAATCCCATGAACAACCATTAGGGAACGTTTTATGTTGGCTCCTTTATAAAGTGAAAGTGAGGTGTCATACAGCCAAGTATATATATATATATCCCATAAATAACCATTATGGAACGTTTTGATTCGGTTCCTTTTTGGTTGTCACAAAAACATCCCTGCAGCATTAAACGTTAGTTTGATTTAGTTACAAAAATAAGACCTAAACACTAGAGAACGTTCTATGAAAAAAAAAAAAAAAAAAATTTAATAATAATAATAATAATAATAATAATAATAATAATAATAATAATAATAATAATAATGCCTGCAACGTTCTGGGAACGTTAATTCGGTCTAATTGTATATATATATATATATATATATATATATATATATATATATATATATATATATATATATATATATATATAAAATTAGACCGAATTAACGGTAATATATATTTAAAAAATAAAATAAATAAATAAATCCCGTAAATCAACATTAGGGAACGTTATATTTTAGTTTCTTTTTGGTTGTCACAATAAATAAATAAATAAAATAAAATCCTTGCAATGTTCTGGGAACGTTCATTTGGTCTAATTATAACAACAAAATAAATATATATCCAATATCAAATAAATAAAAATCCCCAAAATAACCATTAGGGAACGTTTTATGTCGGTTCCTTCTTGGTTGTCACAAAAACATCCCTGAAACGTTCTGGGAATGTTTTGGTAAAAGAAGGAACCAATAGAGAACGTTCCCAGAACTTTATTCTTTGATTCTCAAAAAGGGAGAGCGTTAGAGAAGCGTTCTGTGTGTTCATTTATATCGAGTGTTTTGTGTAATTTCAGAGTCTCCAGCACTTTATTCTCACATGTGGATAATTAGTAGATCTTGACTGGTGTTTGTTATTATGTTTTTATAATAATCACACCTCCTCAAGAAGTGTGAATACTTGCGTTCATTAAAACAAATGTTGCAGAATGCATTTGTACATAAATCCACACAAACTGCTGGCATCCTCATGTTTGGCGCCTCCCTTTTCTCCTTCTCACGGACAAAAGAGCTTCCTGTTGACGTTCGTTCTTCAGTCGTTTCGATAAAAATCAGAAACTCGTTCCTAAGACAGAATCGAACCGGAACGCATCAGAGGAGAAACTTCACATTCGCTGGATTTAGAGAGCGGTTTCCGGAGCGTCTCCGAGGCGGAATGCAGCTCAGATCTGCTGTCGTGGTGTGTTAGTCGGTAAATAACCGTCTTTCTCCCGGTATGGCGGAGGCACGCGCTGAGGAGGACGAAGAGCGTCTGCGCGAGACACGGAGCGCAGGTACGCGCGACACGACAAACAAACAATTAAAACCCGCGCAGACGCCAATTACATGAGCTTTAACTAGTGCCACAACTAAACAAGTAGGTTAACTCTATGTAAATCTATATTTCAGGGCACATTTTTTTTGTTATAATTAAGTTTTCACCATTTGTAATCACCTTTAGCGCTTCATTATTTAGTTAATTTTAACTATGATTTTGAAAGTGTAAATAGGCCTAATTATTATAAAATATATAAATATATATAAACAAAACAAAAGTTAAATTACAATTAGGTTTAAATGTTTAGCTATAATTAAAGTATTTTTTATTTTAGGTAACATACCATTTTTTTTTAGTTTATTTGATTATATTTAAGTTTTCACCGTTTGTAATTTATTTATTTGGTTCCAAAAAAAGGTACATTAATCAACATTCATAAATGTAATCATACCCAAACTACTAGGGTATGATACTAGTTTTCATTGGTAATGGTGCTGTGGTTATAAAATGATTTTAAAAATGTAAATACTTGTGAGTTAAATTAGATTAATTAGTTTATAAAGAGGCATAATAATTATATATATATATATATATATATATATATATATATATATATATATATATATATAGGGTTAGGTTTATTTTTGATCACATTATAAATATTTTTATTTTTTTTGTAAACATTTCATAGTCATAAAATAATTAGTAAAATGATTTCATAATGTGATTGTGAAAATGTAAATAGTGATACTTTTGTGTGAATAAATATAATTATCACTATTTATATTTTCACATCGAGTAATTTTACTAATTATTTTAGTATATATATATATATATATATATATATATATATATATATTTTTGTTCTTTGCTTAAAATGTACAGAAATTTATATTTTAAGTATATTATATTTTATATTTTAATATTTTAATGTATCATTTCTTTTTACTTTTAAGTTTTATCATATTTAAACAGCATACTAGTCATGAAGTTTTATATATATATATAAAATATCATACATCTCATTTAAAAGAGTGTTATGCATTTGTCTGCTGGTTGTTTTGTAGTAGTGTAATGAAGGAGGTTTATTTAAAGATGGATTGTTGTTTCCTCTTCATATAATATGAAATCTGAATCTGCGTTGTCCTGGGCTGAAACTAACATGTGGATTCAGTTTCGCTGCAGTAGCTCAGCTCTGTTTCTTCAGGGGAATTTCTCGATCTAACCCTCAGTATTCATCACATAGACACAGCGTCTCCTGGGTGTGATGAGAGCCGTCAGCTGATTCAGTAATGGTTTACGTTTCTATAATGTGCGTATTAGAGACATGAACAGCTAAACCTGCAGCTCTGACTGTGTCATGTGACTCAAGTCTGAGGTCATGTGATCATGAACCCCCCCCCCCCACACACACACACTTTTGTGTGTGTGTCTGTGGTTTGTTGTAGTGTCTGGTGAGAGTGTTTCTCTCTGGGTTCATGTCAGTAACAGCTTGATGAATCTTCGGCTGCCCTTCATGAAGCTGAATCTCTCGCCCGTCCATCAGGCCTTTTCTGTCCAGAAACATTTGTGTCACATGAAAAACATCTTAAATCTGCTGTTGTCACCACTGAACACTGTTATTTGTGGGTGACATCCACACGAACAGAGTTATTTAATGAGCCGTTCTGACTGCTGTTATGTGTGTGTGTGTGTGTGTGTGTGTCTGCAGAACATTCAGACAGAAACAAACCTGATCAGCGCCACTCCAGGTAAGAGCAAAATATGTGTTTTGATCAGTTTTAGGAAATTATATATATATATATAATATACAATTTTATGATTTTTTTTTTACTATATAGCACATTTCTACACATTTAACACCTTATTAGAGCACTGGAAAAATAAACAGAAATAGATTTTTGTAAAAATTAAAAACATTCATGCCTATTTTTTTTTTAGAAGTTTTCACTTTTTTTGTAAAATATAACATATTTCAAGTTTCTATTTTATTTTTTATTTTTAGAAGGTTTTTTTTTTGACAATTTCATTCACGTAACTTCACATTACAGCACTAGAAAATGAACAGAATTAGATCATAAAATGATAAAGTATTTATCAACTTACACATTACAGCACTGAAAAACAAAGAAAAATGCTCTTATGCCTATTTTTAGACTTTTTATGACTAATTTAGAAGTTTTTTGATTTTGTTTTTTACATTTATGTATTTATTAATTTTTTGGACAATTTAGCACATTTCTTAACACACTTAACTCAAAATCACAGCACTGAAGTATTTAAACTTCATAAAAGTATGTTGTACTGCCTGTAATTTATGTTGATTTATACTTTTAAGTCACTGAATTACATTATTATTTTTCTTTAAAATGACTGTATCACAATAAAGATCATTGTGAAGAACAGAAAACTAAAAACTGGATGGATAAAAAAAAAGACAATTTGGGTGATACATTTAAATTTTTAAATGTAAACCTTATATTTTGAATGCAAACATTCATAATGATCTTGATTTGCTTTATTTCCTTTATGCAAAAATATTTTTCCTCTTGCTTTGGGGTGAAATGTGATTTGAAACTGTGTTATAATGAGGTTTTCTGGATTGTAAGAACAAGTCTAAAACCTGTGTATTTGTGTTCAGAGCTTCATCTGCTGGTGGTGAAGCTTTCGATTCGTGTCTGAACATTTCCCAGCATTCCTCCCATCAGAACATGCGATAAGAAGAGTGCTTTCTCCAGCTCAGTACTAGAAATACCTGTTACTACAGAAGGAAAAACAATTAACAGAGCCTAATATAGATGTCATGTCAAACTGAACTCACGCATGTAGACAGGAATAACAAGACACATTGTGGCTCTGTTTTGTAACAGTAAAATAGTGGCATATTTCTTGGCTCCTCTGCATGTATTTGTTCATTGTGTGTGTGTGTGTTTGATGAAAGCCTGTGTCTGGGGGGTTTGGGTGTGGTGTGTGTTGTGTAACTGTGAAACGTGTTTCCAGTCATGTCACTGGAAAACAGCAGGGAAAACTGGCCTTGAGTTATTGAATCAATGGAAAAGTCGTTGAATCTCTGTGTTTCTCTCGCTTTTCCAGCCAAGGGCCGCTTTCCTCCATCAGAGCCGTCATCAAACGCAGTGAGTTCGCCTGTCGTAGCATGTTTTTGGCGATTCGGTGTGTTTTGTATGTGCTGTCAGATGTTTGCATGCCAGTTTAGTTTTTGTGTTTTTTGTTGGAAACTACGCAGCATCAGCGAGAACGAGCTCTCAGAGTGACCCTCAGCGAGAGCGCAGGTCAGTTCACGTCTGTTTACTTGTGTTGTCTTTCTCTCTCTGTTCATTTTGGTTATTCAAAGTGATATTTTGCTTGATTTTGTCTTTGTTTCATTATCACATCTTCAATCTGATCTCAAGCTCTTTGTTGACACTGTTGTCTCCCTTGTAAACAAATCCGTTTGATTATTAGGGACAAAAATGCTTGATTGTGCTTGAATTGGTGCCACAACTGATAGTTGTAACTTGAGTGTGTGTGTATATATATATATATATATATATATATATATATATATGAGAGAGAGAGAGAGAGATTGATCCTTTTTTAACAGAATTCAAAACTCATAAATATTCTTATAAATAAATCAAAATAATAATAAATCTGTTACTCTTATCAAGTGATGTTTCATGTTGTAAAAAGTGTGTTTGTGTAGTTTGTTTTAAACTATATGTGCTGTTGTTATTATTTTATCTGTTGTTATTTTATGTCATTAATTTTACATTTTCAGTGTTTTTTTTAGGAATGTATGTTTATCTTTAAACATAGTTTTAAATAACCTCTAATTGTCACATTAATACCAAATTAATTGAATGGCTTTGGATTTTAAATATTTTCTTTTTTCCAGGGTTCTTATAGTTAATTAAAACTAAATCCAAAAAAAGATACTAAAAAAAAATTCCATTTAGTTTATCTAGATGTTTAATTGGTGTACTAAAATAACTAAAACTGAAATAAAAATGTATAAAAACATTATAGAAATATTTAATTAAAAATGAAAAAAAGAAAACAATTACTAAAACTTTAACTTAAAATATAAAAAATACTATACTGATTAGTAAAAATACTAATTAATATAAAAAAAACTATTATACTATACATATTATTATAAACTGTAATAGTATCTCAATGGTGCTAAAATAACACTGCTCAAAACTAGGTGTAAGACTCTCATAAAGCACGTTTCATGCTTTCATTTAGCTCTCATTCTAGTTCTGAGAGAGTTATTAACTAGTTGTTGTTTTTTGGGGGGTAAATTGGGGATCAGATTGAGGAAGGTAATGTTGTAAACTTTGAATGTCATGCAGCAGGCGTCCAGAAATCACCATCCTCTCTGCTGAACCGCTGCTGTCCAATACATGGTTCCCAGGGGATTCTGGGGCCTTTCCTCCAGCCCCGCCCCCTGCCCCGCCCACTTGGGCTGCAGGTTCGGCAACAGTGCAGGTGGGTGGAGCTTTGGATACATGTGTGGAACCCTTCATGTATTTGATTGATTGATTGATTGATTGATCGTGCTCCTCCTCCCCAGCTACCACCTCCCTCCTACGAGCAGGTGATCCGAGAAAAGAGCCGTGAGCAAAATCTTCAATCTTCGTCATCTTCATCTCCATCATCTCGTCGCTCTATCTACACCATCGCCACACAGACAGACAAAGACTCCCCCGGCCCACAATCCTCTGCTGCTCGTCCAGGTATGAAGACGCGAGATCAGGCGTAGTGGAGGTTTGTTTCAGGCTGCATTTACAGCAAATATTTTACTGATTCGAGATTTCAAACATGACATTTCATCAAAAGATGAAGCACGTTTTCTGTTTTTTTCATATTTTGAGTAAATACTTAAGGAAGTGCTCATGTAACAGGGTTTGCAAAATAAAAAAATCCACGGTAGCCCTTTGGGCAGGCACTCTTCAGATTTTGGTAGCCCAAAATAAATTTAACTAGACCAAATAAAAATTAAAAAACTTTTTTTTTTTTAATAGAAAATTGGATAAGAATTGAATTTAAAACACAAATATCAAGGAAGAAATTTTATTTCAGTATTTACAGAATATCTGCACAATTTTAAATGACCTTTTTTATAACCCTTTTTAAGGCCTGCACAAATAAAATGAACACTGTATGAGCGTGGTAGAGCAATGTTGATGGTATTATATTAAACCATAAAATTACATGATTTACAGTTCAGATACAGGTTTTCACAAATACAAAAAGGGATGAGTCAAACTTATAAATTATTATATTATTTTAAAACATAAATATTGCTGTCCTAAATGTAAGAAGGCACATTAGCTTCTTTCAGATTTACAACTCTACGTGTTTCCTGCGTAAAATCGATTTTCGCATTGATCTAAACATAAACAGCAGACGAGCTTATTGAAAGTGAAAATTAATTTTCTGCCACTAGGTGAGGCTTTTGAAATGGCAGGAATATAGCGGTTTTCCCCCGTAACAGCTGTAAACAAATCAGCGCTGCGCTCATAAATGCTAAGTTATCTTATTTAGGTAAGATGAAAAGAAAATGCCATCAAAACTTTTCTGAAGACAGTCGGTTCCCTTCAGAGATTCATTCATATAAAAACACCCACACCATTTTTTTGACTTTGGAACGTGCTGTGCTCATATTTATTCAATTAAATCATAGCCTTTTTAAACTTAATCGTCACATTAAGCCATATTGTGATTCCTGACTTTCTGTCCCCAAATGTAAGCCTTCTTGAAATTATAATTAAGACTTTCTTATACCATTTAAGGTAAGACTGAAATTTTATACAACTAAATAAGACTTTATAAGGTCCTGCAAGAAACCCTGTATTTAAGATTTTGCAAGCCCTGTATAATTTACCCTGAATCCTTTACTGACATTTATTTGCAAACAAGCCGTTTATTTAACCACAATACTTTACTAAAAAGATGCTAACAAAGAAGCAATGAATCATTAAAAAAGGAATAAGTTAAGTTTGGTATTAAAAATAAATACATTTTTTAGTATTTTAAAAAAAAACATATTAAAAATAACAGAAATGTGCTATTAAATTAATTATTTTAGGGAAAACACTACAGGCAAAACCGTTGTTTTTACATGCAATGGTCAATTTTAAGATTTTGCTTCCATAACTTGTCTTCTTTCAGACTAGTGGAAAGAAAACATCCATAATATGCATTTAGGTGTTTATTTTATTGCACTTTATCTGTTGGCGTCTTTAAAAGTTTTTCCTCCACTTCAGAAGCACTTACATACACCAGATTTTACAGTATTATTCCTCTCTATATTCTGAAGGCTTTTACTGAGGGGTTTGTTCATATTTCATTCACCTGAGTTTATAATTGCACTTTATCTATTTGTGTCTGTAGATTTCAATTACAACACATATCTTTAAAAGTTTTTTCTCCGCTTCAGCAGCACTTACATACACCAAATTTTACAGTATTATTCTGCTCTATATTCTGAAGGTTTTTACTGAGGGGTTTGTTCATATTTCATTCACCTGAGTTTATTATTGCACTTTATCTATTTGTGTCTGTAGATTTCAATTACAACACACATCTTTAAAAGTTTATTCTCCACTTCAGCAGCACTTACATACACCAAATTTTACAGTATTATTCCGCTCTATATTCTGAAGGTTTTTACTGAGGGGTTTGTTCATATTTCATTCACCTGAGTTTATTATTGCACTTTATCTATTCGTGTCTGTAGATTTCAATTACAACACACATCTTTAAAAGTTTTTTCTCCACTTCAGCAGCACTTACATACACCAAATTTTACAATATTATTCTGCTCTATATTCTGAAGGTTTTTACTGAGGGGTTTGTTCATATTTCATTCAGTTTATTATTGCACATTATCTATTTGTGTCTGTTGATTTCAGTTATGAGACATATCTTTAAACGCAGTTTTCTCTAAAAGAGTTTGTTTCTCCACTTCCGCAGCACTTACATAAAATTTTATAGTATTATTCTGTGTTATCCTAACTAAATTCTAAAGGTTTTTAATGAGGGGTTTGTTAATATATAATTCGGATTGATTTATATGACATATTACTCCAAACAACATGCTGAAAATTAGTTTTCTGTCTGTTGACAGTATGTTCTGATTTATGGAGTGATTAAAAAAGATATCCAAAATCCCCTCTCTAAAAACCTTTAACTCTAATATGTCAACAAAATCAAATAAAAATTTTGATCCTTGCTTTATCCAGTGTTCAGATTTATTTTCTGGAAATGTATCCAACTTAGTGCATATTTAATTATAATGCATCATGTTTCAGAAAATTTGTAATCCAAAACAGTTGTCTTAATGTACTGTGATTAATCAACTAGGGATGTATAAAATTTTACCCTATTCACCAGCAAGTGTCTTGTAAATTTTTTCCTGTAGTTCGCAGACCCCCCAAACCTCCCAAAAGTCCCTCACTGCCCCTCAACCACATGCCTGAAGTGGACCGGTCTGATCCGAATGCCAGTGCTCAGCCTCGAGACACTCTGCACGAGCAGTGTGGCGTCCAGACGGACTTCGATGACATCATCAATGACATCACTCCCATAGACCCCTCCCCCATCACCACCACTTCCACCCAGATCAACCTCGATTCCCCAGGTGACACGATGAAAGAGGAGCCGAGAGTATGTCCCAGACCTCAGCCGCGCTCCAGAGTTGCCCTACGACCCAACGAGGACATTCTGGACCAGCCGATGATGAGGGAGGTGAAAGTTCAGACTCTAGTGCGTCTGAAGGACGAGGGGACCGAGAACGTGTTTGCCGGGTTCGATGATGCTCCGTCGGACATCTCCAGCAAATACCTGCAAGACCTGCTGGAAGTGTTTGGTTCAGACGCAACACCTGTCCAACATGGAGAAAGTCAACAATGTGATCCAAGCAATGTAGAAGAAGATGAAAAAAATACAGGTGTTTGCGATGCACCATGCGCCGTTATAACACCTGAACCTGTAGAACCGTTAAATAGACCAAAACCACGACCTAGAACTCAGAAATCCAAACCCCAGCTCACCCTAAAACCATCTGTCTTTGAGGTTTTTGATACCAGAGAACCTACTGTTGAGCAAAACCCCTCCAAACCCCTGAGTCCACCAGTACCAGCACCCAGACCCCTTCTGACCAAACTCCAGAGTCAATCAGAGTCCAGATCTGCTCCATCCGCCAAACCTTCACTAGCTGCCGGTCTTGACAGCGCTCCTCCCAGCCAGCAGATGGCAGCGGAGGCCTCCAGTCCGTCCGAGAGGAGAAATTCAGATGATCAAGCTATAAACACTCCTGTGAAAACAGCACCAGTGACTGTAACTGGCAGGAACGTTGGAAAACGTGAGTAGTGTCCAGTATATTGTTGCATTTCTAGATCACTTGCTAGTAGCGATGCACGGTTTCAGGGAAAAAATCGAATTGCATTTTTTCAGAAAAAATTGTGATTGTTATAAATGCTCAAGGTTTGCTTTGCTTGTTGGCACAAATTGCGGAATGAATCGAATTGTGATTTTTCTGATAAAAATTGTGATCGCAATAAATGCAATTTAAAAAGCTCAAGGTTTGCTTTGCTTGTTCGCACAATTTAGGGAAGTAATCTACTGTATTTTTTTCCAGATAAAAATAAATGCTATTTAAAATGTGATTAGATTAAAACAGCTCAGGGTTTGCTTGTTTAAACATTGTGTGGACAAAAATGTAATTGTGATTTAAAAAGTGGTTACTATGAACCCAAAAGCTGAAAAAAACTTGATAATGAGCTGCTTGAGTGTAAATGAACAAAGTGTCGTGCTTCACTGAAACATGCAGTGCATTTATTTAATTAAATCACAGTACACGAAGCTATATTGTGATTTTGACATTATTTTGATTTATTTTGCAGCCCTAATTTCTGCTTATCGTCTTAATCAAAACTTAATTTTGCACAATTTAATGTTTAATGAACATCTGTGTTTATATCCAGGTCCGTCAGTCCCCAAACACTCCCGACCTCCTCCACCTTTGCTAAGGAAGACACGGTCCACCTCACAGGTGAGTTATAGCTGCTTATAAACCACCTTTATGAGGAAGTTCCCATATTAGCGTAAGTATTTTATGTTGATGATAATTGTTTTTGTTTTCAGGCCACAGTGGATGTTTCCAGAGCTGCTGACACATCCACTACTCCACTCCCTCCAAGGTACTGCAGCGTTTTTACCCCAAAATCAGGTGTCTGTTTTGTTTTTTACCATCCATCATTCTTTCTGTTTGTGTCTCAGACCCAGCAGCGGCAGACCCCTCCCCCTCCGCCCTCCTCCAATCAAAGTGACCAAACCCCCAGGCTCCTCCTCCTCCCCCCCTGCTGCGACCAATCAGCTGCCAGGCAGCAGGGTGCCAAAGCGATGCCCGCCCCTCCCACCCCGACCCAAACCAGGACATCCACTTTACAAGTGCTATTCTGTGAGTATTTGAGAAGAACTCTAGGAAAATTTCCTGGGTGTTATTTAAGGGTTAAGTTCTTGTCATCGTTTACTGACCACCATGTAATTATAAACCTGTATGAATGACTTCTGAAAATAATTGAGATCACTGGCAGAATATACGAGCTGCTGTTTTCCATACAGTGAAGGTGGATTGTGATTGTGCATTTTATTCCAAGTCTTCTAAAACAGTGTTAAGTAAAACTATTAAAAAATATATCTTATTAAATGAATATAGCTGAAATTATAAATATTTTTTTAAAAATATTTGTTTAAACTTAAAAAAAAAATGTAAAGGAAATTTAGAAATGTTGCCATGGCAAATTACTAAAACTGAAATAAAAATATTAAAGCTAAATAGGAATAATAATATTTCTATATTATAGAAATATAATAATAATAACAATAATAATAATAATAATAATAATAATAATAATGATCATATGATAATAAAAAAATTGTAAATGACAAAAATACTTAAAATGAAATTAACAATGAAATATTTTTTTAACTGAAACTGAAATGCTAACTAAATAAAATAAAATAAAATTATATATATATATATATATATATAAATTATAATCAATTAAAACTATATATAAATATGAAAAAGAAATTACTAAAACTAAAATGAAAATAAATTTCAAAATATATTAATGCATTAATAAGTTCTGAAATCTTGTGATGTTGTGTGAAGATCAGACTTTATTATCTGATGATCTCTTTTGTTTTTCAAATCTATTTAAAAATGAATAAACGGCATAAAATGATGTTTGTGTTTGTGCACAAGAGCAAAGCTCTTCAAGGAGATGCAGAGCGGGAGAATATCAGCAAAGAGCGAGAGGCTCCATATGAGAAAACATCTTTCCATGTCAGTGTACACACACACACACACACTCTTGCAAATTATGCAAAAGTTGTAAACTGTATTTTATGTAATATTATTTCCTGCTTCAGGAAGAGGAGCCCCTGATTGTCCTGGATGATGAAGTCCCACAAACACAGTTGAACACACTCCATGACCTCTGCCCCTCAGAGGTCAAAGGTCAAGATGTGACTGTCAGTGGGCTTCCGCTAGAGGACGAGCCCTCAGAGCAGCAGATCCAACAAAACACACAGAACAGGTGAAACATGCTGAGAAAAAAAGATAATTTATCAACATTTAAAAAAAATAAAAATTATATATATATATATATATATATATATATATATATATATATATATATATATATATATATATATATATACACACACACACACACATACACTGTGTGTGTGTGTAAATGTAAATGTGATGAAAAAGTCATGGAAATTCATTGGTGAAAAATAATGATTAATTAAAATTACTTAATATGATTTAATGAAAAAAATAATGTTTGTAAAACATGCACAATTCATGTATTAAACAGTGTAATTATGTGTTTATGTGCTTGTGCCTTAAATAATTCTAATATAAAATAATATATTGATTTATATATAATTATTGCAATGATTAAATATTTATTTGTTATATATTTCAAAATATTATATAATAATAATAAATAAATGGGTAATTCTGATATTTAAAAAAAAACACCAGTTTAAAATTCTGATTAAAGAATAGGTTCCTCCCTTCCGTTTTTCAGGTTCATTGTGGCTCGATTATTTATTTATTTATTTTTTATTAAGACTAATATGTAATCATAAAAAATAATGCTTGCAAATGTGCACAATTCATATATTAAACATTATATATTATTTACAATATTTTAAATTTTACGTAAATACACATATGAAAGGTTTTGCCCATGAAAATTAGGTTTTGAGTCATAGAAATTAATTGGCCTTTAGAAATAATGTCAGTCACAAAAATGAAGTCTATAAAACTTTCACAATTCATAAACAATCAGCTTCTGTGTCGCTGTTTCCAGGTGCGTCGTGGCCCGTTTTAGATTTGAGGGGGAGGAGGGGGAGCTGTCCTTCACTGAGGGTGATGTCATCACTCTAATGGAATATGTAAATGAGGAGTGGGGGCGTGGCCTCCTGAACGGACAGACAGGAATCTTTCCTCTCAGTTTCATCCAGGCTGTAGAGGAAACGGAGTCGTTGCCAAGGAAACCGGCTCTGGAATCTCCTGGTAAATAAACATTCTCACACTGAATATTCAAGTCAATTCAAGTCACCTTTATTTGTATACCGCTTTATACAATACAGATTGTGTCAGAGCAGCTTTACAGTGTTAAACAGGAACAAGGTGTGGCGATAATGCAAGAGGACAATAGAAAACAGTCAGTTTATCAGTTAAAGTCAGTTCATTGTTGATTCAATGATGTTATCATCCAGCTCAGTTTAGTTCCCTTACAATAGTGTCTGTGCAGTCAAGTCAACAATGCCAAAGGCGACAGTGGCAAGAAACCAAAAGCATGGCGTAGTTTAATTCCAGGAGGCAAAACAGGTCAGATTGTGCAGAGATTGTGCAGAGGACTCGTCTGGTCCCTGTGGTCTTGTTCCAAAGACAAACAAGGTCTTCACAGGGGATCTGTTCTTAGGGTTAAGCTAGTTGACATGGTCTCCGTTGACATTCAGGGCTGTAGAGGTCGTCTCTAGATGCTGATCCACCATCTGGACTGGATACAGACTGGATCCGTATGGCTACAGTGACCTCGGAATAAGAATGGAAGAGGCTAATATTAGCATAGATGCCATTCTTCTTACGATGTAGTGAGTACATTGGGTGTTATGGGAAGTGTTCCCGGTTCCGGGTGACTTAATTAATGCAGCCTAACAATCTTTAAATGGATTTGAATTATAGAAATGTGATAGTGTGTCATGTGTATGCCAGGTTAAAGAGATTTAACCTGACAGAGTGTGTCTGCCTCCCGGGCAACGCTAGGTAGATTGTTCCAGAGTTTGGGCGCTAAATAGGAAAAAGATCTGCCGCCCGCAGTTTATTTCGAAAATTCTAGGTATTATCAAATGGCCGAAGTTTTGAGATCACAGTGGACATGAAGGACTGTAATACAATATCAGCTCATTTAAGAATCGAGGAGCTAAACCATTCAGGGTTTTATAAGTCATGAACCTTCATAAGGTCGTGAACGCATTAATTAATGTTTCTGCAGTTTTACAAATACTAGAAACATGGTTTTCAAAGGAAAGATTGCTATCAAATAGCACACCTATTCCTAACTGATGATGAAGAATTAACAGAGCAGCCATCAAGTGTTAGACAGTGATTCAGGTTTTTGGTCCAATAATTAACACCTCAGTTTCTTCAGAATTTAGCAGTAGGAAATTACTAGTCATTCAGGTTTTTATATCAACTTCTGTTCCATTGCATTCCTTTAGTTTTGCAAATTGGTAGGTTTCATCGGGTCACAAAGAAATATAGAGCTGAGTATCATCAGCATAACAGTGAAAGCTAACACCGTGTTTCCTGATGATATCTCCCAAGAGTAACATGTAAAGCGTGAAAAGCAACGGTCCTAGTACTGAGCCTTGAGGTACTCCATACTGCACTTGTGATCGATATGATACCTCGTCATTCACTCTATGAATTATTGATGGCCAGATAAGTAAGATTTGATCCATAGTCATGCAATTCCACTAATGACAAATAATTTTCTAGTAGTGTCAAATGCAGCGCTAAGATGCAGTAGCACTTATAGAGAAATACAACCACGATCGGATTATAAGAGCAGGTCATTTGTAACTCTGATGAGAGCAGTCTCAGTACTATGATACGGTCTAAATCCTGACTGGAAATCCTCACAGATACCATTTCTCTCTAAGAAGGAACATAGCTGAAAGGATACTGCCTTTTCTAGTATCTTTGACCGAAAGATTTGAGATCGGTCTGTAATGAACTAATTCTCCAGGATCAAGTTGTTGTTTTTTAATGAGAGGCTTAATAACAGTCAGTTTGAAGGTTTTTGGGAAGTACCCAGAACAGGATCTATGACTTCTGGAAGCACCTCTTTCAGTAGCTTAGATGGAATAGGGTCTAACATGCATGTTGTTGGTTTAGATGATTTAACAAATTTTTACAATTCTTCCTATCATTAACCATGGACCAATCAGCAGTGAGTATGACCGAAACTGGCCAATGTCAAAAGAAAATTATTTTTATGTTATGGCTCATAATGTCAGTCTACACTGTATTTTTTAATACTAGTACTTTTAAAACCTGCCGTGACATCTTCTTAATCTGACTCATATGATGATAAAAAAAGCTCATTATTATTAATATGCTTATAGATATATCATGCATCTCTAGTCTGTGTGTGGTTATCATAAATGTATAAGCATGGGAAACATTTGATTGACAGGCCATCTCTTTCTCTCCAGCGCCCCCTGCAGGAGTGAGAATCAGAGGACGAGCACTTTATGATTTCACTCCTGAGTGTGAGGATGAGCTCCATCTGAAGGTCTGTGAGAGATTTACTACAGCAGTCATGGAAAAACCTGAAAATGTATAGGAATTTTAAAAAATCATAATTTCCAGGTCTGGAAAATTCATGGAAATTAAAAACAAACAAAGTCATCAAAAAAAGTCATAGAATATGGTGCTTTCAAATATATATTTATACAATATGTATTTACTTAAAAATCTATTGTAATTATATATATGTGTATCTATATATAATTAATATATATTATAAAAAATTAAAAATAAATACATATTTAAAGTATTTGTCTTATTATATATTTGAAATATTTAATATATTTATTTTTTGTTATAATTGTGTGTGTGTATATATTAAAATGTAATTAATATTTAAAAATATATTAATATATAAAATAACTATGTCATTATAAAACAATTAAATATTAATAGTACTGATTTACAGTAAGTACAGAAAGGGCAACAACGTTTGTAAAGTGTGTGTGTGTGCAGGCAGGAGATGTGGTGTGTGATTTGGAAGACATGGATGCTAAATGGTTCCTCGGAGAATCTGGCGGGAAACGTGGCATCGTCCCCAAAAACTACATCCAAGTGCTGCTGGACCCCTGAACATCACGGGCCGTCCTGTCATGTGCCTGATGAGCGTTTCTGCATTTTGCCTTAATTAGATCATGTAATACAGTTAAACGAGGTTAGTGAGTGGATGTTTGAAGCTTTTGGATGTCCTGTACTCTGTGTGTGTGTGTGTGTGTGTGTATGAGGCCAGATGAACTTGTTTACAGTTTTAACCAACATTATCAGTTAAGTAAACATCAGTTTAATGTGTTCTGTCCTTTTCTGAAGCTTTTCTTCAAGAACATCAGTTTTCAACATTTTTGATTCTTTCTGTACAATACATGAGCAGTCATTCATGATTTACTGGATAAGGATTAATATATTTATTTAAATATTAATCCTTATCTGATGAAATATTTTAGAGCTTGTAATAACTAGTAAAATGTATATTCATTATAAAAATGGCCAAAAGTTCAAAGTTTGTGGTCAGTAAGATTTTTAAAACGTTTTTGAAGTCTCTTCTGCATTTATTTGATCAAAAGTACAGTAAAAATTGTGAAATATTTTTGCAATTTAAAATGTTTTCTGTGTGAATATCTGTTAAAGTGTAATTTATTTCTGTGATGTGCAGCTGTATTTTCAGCATCATTACTCCAGTCTTCAGTGTCACATGATCTTCAGAAATCTTTCTAATATGATGATTTGCTGCTCAAGAAACATTTCTGATTATTATCAATGTTGAACACAGTTGTGCTGCACAATATTTTTGTGGAAACTGTGATGCATTTTATTTTTCAGGATTCACAGATGAACAGAAAGTTCAAAAGAACAGCATTTTTTTTTTAATTGAAATCTTTTGTAACATTAGAAATCTCTCCACTTTTGATCAATTTAATGTGTCCTTGATGAAAAAAAGTTCTTTAAACAAAATTCCCATGACCCCAAATTTTTGAACAGTATTATGACTTCACATGTCCAGAAATCAAACTTGAGTCTTCCTCCCATTTGGTTATCCACCGTAGACTTTTGTTGAAACCACATAACTATTATCTCTAACAAGTTTTAAATAAAAACAAATTTTTAAACGATGCTCTCAAATTTAGAAAGTTGTGAAATCCAGCTTTTTCAATTTCTCATGATGACAAAGCAGCTGTATTTAAATACAGTGATGTTGAGGCACGGTCACATTAATGCATTTGCGCAGGGAAAGTATGGTAATATTGCAAAATTAAAAATGATTTACTGTTAATAATTTTTATTTTTTTTTAAAACTGCGTGGATTCGTATTCATGACTGCGAAATTTGCCGCAAGGTAAATGTAATCTGCAATTATTTCTGTCACATTTAGTTACTAAACTGAAACTCAAAAAAAGTGGATTCACACTTTATTTCAGTTGCCATTCACATGCAATAAAACACACATCTCAGGGTTCATCAGCTACTCATGATGTATTGTTGCAATACAAAACAAAACATGAAATAAATCCATAATTAGAATAGGCCTAATTACGAGGAGCTTGAGGTCCCGAACAGACACCGTACAAAAGTTAATAGGCATTTCATGGGGATAAACACACACACACACACACACACACACACACACTCCAACTCGTCCTCATTCAGTAAAGACTGAAGTTTTGGTGTAAAGCAAAGTCATAACACTACATCAGACTCGTAACACATTTGGTCACACAAATCAGACGTAAAGAAACATCTGGCAACACAATTCAAACGTCTTGTTCTCATTCAGTTCAGGTATAAAGATGCAAATGTCTGAAATGAGACTCTAATGATGCATCTGACCAGACACCAACACTGACACATATGTACAGAAAGAAAGGGGGCAAGAGGAGGACACAGTGCAGTAAAAGTCGAGGTCGCTGGTTTAGTTGAAGCCCTGCGTACAAACACAGACCAGAACTGGAGTAACGAACGCAAAGGACTAGATTCTAACATGATCTGAAGAACAGGTTCACATGCACTCAAATGACTGAAAAGCCTTCATGTACCTGAAAGACGTCTGTCATGATCAAGAAAGATGCTTTGCAGATCAAGAGCTCTTTAACAGACATCTTGCAGACGTACGTGTGCTTTCTGGGTCGTATTTTCGTCCTACGAACTAATAATCCCAGCCAACAGGGGGCGTTCTCTCAAGCTCACGAACATTCTTCCAGTAACACTTATATAATGTTTGCTCAAAGTTCTCTGGTCTTCATGAACGTTATCAAAACGTTAACACAAAAACATTATTCATACTCCGCTCCAGAAACGCTTTAGTTGGACATTTATCTTAAGTTTTTTAAATGTTACTAATTTTAGAATGTTCAGAGAATGTTCAAAAGTAACATTGCCAAAGCATTTCTAAACATTAACAAACTGGATGTTTAGAATGTTCAGTAAACCTTTTATGGAAACATTCGGAAAACGTTCTTTATTTATGAAACATTTTAGTTGGATGTATTCATTCTCCTCCACTGACCAGCTAACAAATATATGTTCTAAGAAAGTTATAATAACGTTATGAAACATTAAACGTTAGAACATATTTTTGTTAGCTGGTCAGTGGAGGAGAATACATATTTACTAAATATTTGCTAAAAAAAAAAAAAAAGCTCTTCTGACATTTTTCAGCTTTCCTTTTAGGTGTCATCTAGGCCAAAACGACTCACGATAGCTCTGGAGACATTATCGCAGTGGCCTTTTCCAGTTATGAAAGAGCTGTCTTTTGTTCGGAACATGTAAATATACATGTAAATGAATATGTGAAGATTACCGTTCATATTAACAACTTTCAGGATCTGAAATCGGATTGGATTCATTCAGATTGAAGACAGTGAGTGCATGTAAACAAACTGCGTCGATGCTGCGGTGGTTGTTATGGTGTTGCTATGCAGTTGCTAAGGTGTTCTGAGTGTCTATGGGATGTAATACTTAGTGCTAGAAGTTTCAGCATGTGGCTAACACTGAAATATGAGAGCTAAGTAAAATCGATGGCTGACTTCACAAACACCACTAATAACAGGATGGAAGATGAAGAGAGAAGGTGGTCCGGTCCGGTCTGGTCTGGTCTCGGTGTTGAGGTTTGTGGTCATGATCAGGGTTTCTCTTCTTCTGCGCCTCCGGAGAGATTCATCAGACTACTGCAAGCTGTCATCTACACACACAGTCAGAAACTATCAGCTGTTACACTCAACATTTACAGCACTCTTGTGTAACATGAATTCTCCTCTGGCACT